>VZRN01005202.1:3694118-3774360 GCA_013397935.1 Dasyornis broadbenti
TTTTAAATAAAGTTGTAAAAAAATGAAGAACTGGCTAGGATTTTTGTTCTGACAAACCTGTTTTTCTAATGATTATAGGTATTGGAGCCAGCTCACATGTAATGAGGTGCAATATTGCTATGGACACTCAGGAACTGGCTTCACAAAGAGAAGATAGGTCCTATCCAAGGCAGCAGGACAGGTGGTGTGAAGGACCTGTGGATGATCACCTTTTGCCCACAATGTGAAAATGGAACAAATTTGTGGCATGGAAAACTTTAAAGATTAGTACACGGACTTTGCATGAAGACTGAATATTTTTTTAATACTGTGTTCTTGAAAATACTTCCCATGTGTCTGTCCTCAGTCAGCAGAGGTGTGCTTTAAAGAATTGGCCCCTGACCATGGAAAGAAGACTGCTTGGATGGTACTAGTTGGACTCACTCTCAAGGATTGTAAGCTTTGTGTGCATTAATGAAAGGTACTGGATAATTTTGCAAGGAGGAAAGCAATTTCCGTCTTACTTTATATGATGCATATATGTATAATCATATATCTTAAACATATGGATTTTAAAATCTTGGCATTGAAAAACTTTCTTGTATTGAATTGTGAAGTCTGTGAACATAAATAGTCCTAAATTGCTGTGTTCGTGGAAGCACAAATGAACAGTGTGAATCTAGAATAATTTCATGTTAATTACTGTGGTTTTTTTCCAACGGTTTAATTAGGGAATGGTGTCACATATTGCCATAGAATATCACAATTTACCTGCCCCCCATCTGACAATCTTTTGGCTTTAGTAACAAATTAAAGCGTAGTCCTTTTTGGCATGGCTTTGAAGATGCGAGATGAAAATCTTATTTAAAGATGGATAAAATTAATATATCCTTTTGGAAATTCACACAATGAAGTTAACTGACCTTCTCAAGATAGATTAGCAAAGTGTGTCAGTAGTCAAGAGCATTTAAATTCCTGACTGTGTCCCTCTTTTTAAGTCATTCTTTCCAGATCAGTCTACAGAATGGTGCTCTCACCAGTGACTGAGGCAGTCAACAGAACTGAATATATATATTTTTCCCACAATGAGCTTTCTTCTTGTAAGTAACCTATCTCTTTAGAGTTTTCTGGTTTGCTTTTTTCTTCTGAGAGGAAGAGGAATGGAGTAGATAAAAAGGGTGCCAAGTTAAATCTGAAAGAAAATTTTTGCATTTCTTATTGATACTTATACTTCAGAAGGAAATGGACATCACTGCAAGTTAACAAAATGGAAATGTATGTATATTAAAAGAAAGTTTTTGTTCTTCTTGCCATGAATAGAATGCCTTGACTAACAACAATTGATTTCACGTCTTGGAATTGGGGTCAGTGGCCAGGAAGAGCACTTATGAGAGATTTTTAAGAAATTTATTATTTCTTCTCGGTGTCTAAAGCAAGAGATCATATGTTACACCTTCTTCAAATAAGCTCCATTGATGATTTACTTTGTGGATGTAAGATTTGCAGTCTGTGCCTTAAATCCATGCTTTTTGGAGATGGTTTTGAGCCGTTGTTAGTTACAGTTTATGTAGCAGTACTGACTGCTGCACAGCAAACTCAAGTTGCTGTCTAAACATTAAGCTTTGATTCCTGGATGAATATCTGTGAAAGTAGGCCCCGTATGACCTGAAGGTCTTTTCTAAAGATCTTATTTACCTAGAATTACATGTAAGAATATAGTTTTTGCTTTAGAGAATCTATGCTGTGTTGCTGTCATTTAGCTATTTCAGGAGATGTTCTTGAATGTACTGATGAAAAAAAAAATTGTTACAAATAATCCTGTGTTTATTAGTCTTCTGAACCAGAGAGGGATTGCAGTTAGTCAGGTGAACTGGATGCTGTATTAGCAAGGATACAATGACCCAAATTACATTTTCTATTGAAATGCTGTTAAAGATTACTCTGTTTTCATCTGTACAGGAAACTTCAGACTCATTGAACTTGTAGGTACTGATTCCAGTAGTACAAAAATATAATTTGCAGCATGGTTGGAAAATCTGCTGACTTTTCCCTTTGAGTACCTGATTCTGATGCTGTTTAGTATTACTTGTATTGATTACTTTAGTTTCTTTTGGTTTTGAATGTTTGACCTATTTTTGTTTACTTGTTTACTTAATATGTTTATTTTGATGTTAAGCACAATTTGCAGCTGCTTTTTAGCAAACATTCAGCAGACAGATAAACACCAAGTGGAACTAGTCCTTGTAAAACAGCCATGTAACAAACCTCCCAACATACTTTGGTATCTGGCAGAGCTGGTGCACTCCACAGCGCAGAAGTCATTGATTGCACAAATGCTGATCTCTGTGGTGCTGTACCTCATGTGAAGCACTCCAATTCCTTACCATTTCACAACAGTTGATCTTACCTGCTTCAGTATTGTTTTTGTGCCACAGGTATTAATGTAGGTTTTTTTTCTTGTCTGGTTGTTTGAAATAAGAACCATATAAAGGCTAAAGTAAGAGACGTTTTTTAACCTGATTTTGGCTTGCAGTTTGCTTTTGCATTGTCAGATCTGATACAAATATTTTTCCTGATGTCCATTCTTTTTAAGTGTAGCCATTACACATATTTTCCACTGTAAACTTGGATAACCACTGTGGAAAAAGCCACAAAAAATGTGGGTCTCATGACAAAATTGTAGACCAAGAATTTGAAAGTTCAAGAGTCCTCTTGAGTGCTTAACTAGCATTATTGAGGTGCCTGATTTCCAAATTTTACTTATTGTCTAATAACTCAGGCACTTCTAATATTTGCATGATATATTTGCTCCAAAACTAATCTGTGAAAAAGCATCTGAAAAATTGGGAAGATAGAGTTGTAAAATGGATCTAAGTTAAGGAATCTAAGTTTTACTTCAAAATTCATTGAGGCAAATATAATCTTCTCAGGACAAATAAACCTCTTACTGGAATCATGCTTTTTAGAAAAGCACTGCCTTGAACAATATTATGCAGCTTCATGTACTTCATGGTTTTCATCTCCATGTGTTTAATAGTTAACAAGTTAACACAAAAGCTGATATGTGCTTTTTGACAACTTGGGATGAAGTGAGTGAAAAGCAGCATAATTCATATGAACAGCTTACAGGGAGACTTTGAATGTTGTCATAGCTGTTACCACTCAGTTGATCTCAAGAGTTGTATCACCCTAACTTCAAGAGCTGGATGCATTTTGTGTCAGACATTCTTATTCTACAAGTAACATTCAGGATAGTTGGGTTCTCAGAGGAAATGAAATTAAAGTGTGAGTGGGGGAAGAGCAGCGGAGCTTTTTGATTATTAAATTTGTGATGTACAACTCCTAAATTTCTAATAATACAATTCGTTAAAGTGATGGTCCCTTCTAGTAGTGCTACATTTTCTGAATCTTTATTTCATGCATAAAAGTTGTCTTGTTTGTAGGTCATATTAGTTTCAGTCATCTTTCAGTTTATACTTGCAGCATGGGTATATCTTAATTGGTTATTAATCCCTTCTAAAACTAATCTGACCAGAAGCATAATTTGTTGCTGTGATCTCCCGAGCACTTAAGCTTTTCTTCAGTAAGGGAAGCAAAACCTGTCTTTCTACCCTTTTATTCCCTAGCTTAATCAAATATTCTAAGAAAAACCAAGTATGCTGTTACATACACCCGAAGTCTGTGCTGTTAACTGCTCCAGTACTTTTTCCCAGTACCCTGGCCTATGTGGTTTTCTCTAAAGCTGCATTGTCAGAATTCAAGTCACCAAAATTTCCTTCTATTTTTGCAGTTTCTACTGCAGGATGTGGTTCCTTAGTAATACAGAAGTTAAAGCTGGTATAGTACTGTGCTCCTATTTCTATTATTTCACCCTTTTCTGGCAGTGGTCCTGGCCTTTGTGTGATTATGGCCTCATTCTACTCAAGATTAGTCACTCTTCTGTTGATTAGTTTTCTCCCTTAGAATAGAGTAAGTTGCTTGGGATGAAGAAATGTGTGGGGCAGCAGCAGCTACAGTTAGATGAACTGAACTGCTATGGGACCTCTCAACTGAGAACACACTGATGTTATAACCATAGGAGAAACTGTTGTCTGTTACACCATGGTATGGCTCAAACTTAAAAAGTTTTACAACAGCGTCTTTCACTTCACTGAAGAGGACTTGATTAAATTTATACTGAGCAGTTAGGAGTTCCCAAATTTTGCAGAAAGAGGAGTAGAAAGAACAATAATAAGCAAGATACACAGATGGCAAAGCTGCAAATTGGAGAAAGGAATTTAGCTGTTCCCTCTCTTCCCATGTTGTGAGCAATTTACTTTCTATAGCGCAGTATTCAGAACTGTTAGTCAAATAGCTGTGGGCATTTGTTTGTGGTATGTATTTTGTACATAGACCGTTGCATGCATTTGACAACTCGGATTCTGTGCTGATACTTTTGATTGGGTGTTTAGGTCACCCAATGTGTTTCCTTTCTCAGACTTAATGACTTTCATTTCTTTTGACTAAAGTTTCCTCAATAAATGTTTGGTTCTTTAAATTATCTGTAATTCCCTATAAAATTCCCTGTTAACCACTTGCTGACGATTGAAAGTGCTGCTAAGTATCTATAAACAATGGCCATGACTGACAGGCTGAGACAAATTTGAGCTAATATTTGTGGGTGAAAAAGTAAAACAGATTTTCACTTGTCTCCACATTAAAGTGTGCTCTAGTGCTGCAGTACATTTTTATGCAAACAATTTGTTTTTTTGTCTGTGGAACACCTGCAGATTGTAATAATTTCATCTGAACCTTTCAGCTTTATATTGATTTAAGATTAAAATGTTGCTGTTGTGCATGTGTTATAAATCTTGCTGTTATGCATCCTGTTATATATGTGCCTTGTGCACCTTCACATCTGCTGCTGCAGAACTGTCTGACCACACCAAGCTCACATATGAAAGGTGAGGAATGTCTTCAGTTCCTCCTGACTTCAGCTGGAGCTAACTGTACTTATGTTTTTGTAGACTGCTGCAGGATGGGCAATGCCATGCAAATCACAATTCTGTGTCTCACTGAAAATCATCGCTGTTTCACCGACTTTACAGACTTTTAAAAAAAAATCAGTAAAATGTATAACAATGTACTGAGTTTTAAAAAATATCTAAATTTATATACAGCTTTAAATTTGAGATCAGTGGGATAAATAATTTCTAAAAAGAAAGAAGTACCAAATTACATATACAATATGCTGCAGAAGCCTAAATTTTCACCTGTCTTGCAGAAAGCATTTTGCACTGTTTAGTAAATGTTTGGAAAACCAAACTAACTAATGTTTCAGTTTTATTCAGACAGATGGGTACATTCTGACATGTATGTCCAAGCAGGAGGGAATGCAAAGTCTCTGTTTCATGATGACCTTCCCAATGAGATCTGGTCATACAAGCAATTCCTGAACTGTGACTCTCGGTTGTCTGAGAACTTGGCGAACTGTTGCATTCTTACTTTCTACCATATGTGGACAAAAGCAAACACTCGTTTTCCTGTGGTATTTGATTTTGCTTGAAATTTTACTGTGTTTTGATATTGGACTCTCTGTTTGTAGCAATACTTGCAGGGCTAATGCGGCTTAAAGCAGAAAACCTTGTGGTAGAAAGGATCCCTGTGTATTCCATATAATACAGCATACATTATTCTCCTTCAGGAAAGATTTATTTGTTTCTCATTTGTATCTTATCAGTACAGGATAAGATGCACGCAGCTTTGCAACTCTACCTATTACTCTTACTACTAATTTTGAGGTTTGTTTGTGGAGTAAGGAACAAACAGATGAAAAGCACTGGACACAGCCCTGTACTTCATGAAATCAATAGAATATCTCGTGTGGATTAGACCAAGAGCTGGAACAGTTTCACAGAGGTTAAAAGAAATGTGATGACAATGTCTGAATTAAACATGCTATTGTTGCAGCAATTTTTTACTACGTGGCACTGCAAACAATGCTTGAGCATTATGGAAGAAATCAAGGATTTAAGGAACATGAGGAATGCCAGCCATGTTTGTATTCTACATGCTAGTTACTTTGAATACTGTGGCTTGTGAGGGTAGAGCATCTAGCCTGAACTGCAAGAATTAATAGTTTTTCTAAAGAGGAAGCAGGGGAAGAGGAATATATGCCCAGGTTAAACATCTTATTTTAATGCTGAAGTGTAGTAAGAGGCTTTTTTATAATAAATCTTGTGTTTAGGTACTCTTTTTATTGTTATTCAGTTAAAAGCTCCTTCAGATTTTCTCTGCTGAATCTTTATTTTGTAGATACTTAAATCTCATCCATGTATTACACATTGTTATGGATAATGTCATTGTAGAGCTGATTCCAATATTACAGTAGTGCAACTTGACTGATTTCTGCTTTACAGGTTTGTGCAGACCTGGGTCACAACTCAGTGCTGTTTCTCACTATGCTTCCTGACTTACTCAGTACCTCTTTAGCATCTATTTGGAGAGAGGTGCATCAATTCTCCTTCTTTGTTCTTCCTTTCTATTTGCAGGAAAAATCTGACAAAAGCATCTGAAAACCAATAGAATTTACTTTTTATAAAGACTTTATTGGTTTTGTGACCTTGATTAGTTGTACTTTACAGAACAATGCTGGTAGCAGGGATCTTGGAGTAAGTCTTTTGGTACGGTACACTGTGTGGTTCTAGGAAGTGGAAGAAGAGGTGGGGACATAGCCCTCTCAACCATAAACTTTGTATTATAGAATTTTTAATTGAAATAATTTCCTGAAATTGATATTAAGAAATATCTTAAAGTTTTCAGTAGCAAGAGGTGTTGGTTTTGTTTTTCTTTTAGAAAAGATACTCTCCTTTACAATGACAATTAATACTTTCTTATGTTTTACTTAAAATATGAGCCCATGGACATGGGTTTTATATCAAATTCCACATTCTAGGAGTAAGCATTTAGACAAGTTCAGAAAGGATTCATTGGTAATTTTTTCCTTTACCTCAAACTTTGGCTTCTGTTTTGTCACCTGTGTTTTCATTTACCTGTACTTGTTCCTCTTCTGTAATTGAATTCACTTCAATGCCTCCTCATTTATATCTTTGCAAATGAATGTTGGGACAGACTTTGCATTATTTTTGCTTGTGTTAGGCTTCATTAAGATGCTAAAAATTGGTGTCCACGCCTTCTCATTTTGCTCATTCATTGTGTCTTTTCTGGAGCTGAGTAGCACTGAGCACTTTACTGGGTGTGTGGGAAGATGGGTAGTAGTGTACAGCTTCAATTGCAGTGCTGACCGCAGTACAAAACCCTTGCTTGCTTTGTCAGTCATTTTATAAATTGGTTTGCGGAGCTATGTGCAAATGTAATTACTTTCAGCTTCTCAGCACTTAGTAAATCTAGAAAACGTCAGTATTCTGGGGTCTTAGCGTTTCCCAATCTGCATTACTTTAGAGGTGGCAGCTGGCTCCTCGTGTGAGTCACGCGGGCTTAGCACCCTGCTTTTCCGTATTTGTCTCCTTGCCACCTGCTGGCAAAAGGTGGAAGGCTGCAGCATGTGGAAATCAAGACTTCCTGCTTTAAGGGATAGCCTCTCTCCTGCTTACATTGTGCACAGTGGACCGAGTCCTAGCTGTTTCCTAACAAATCTAGGCTCTTTGTCTCAAAGTAAAACACGAAATTTAAAATCCACAAGGGTTTCCAGAGGGATCAAGAGGTGTTAAGCCTCAGCTTGAAAGAAAAAAAAAAAAAACTTTCCTAGCTCTTTTCTCAGTATCAGCTTAAAATGGTTTTGTGTTCCATGTTTGGTCTCTTTTTGCTGAAAGAAAAAGCAAACCTTATGTCTTTGTGCAATTTGTGTGTATTAGAAGTAAATATAAAGTTTGCTTCTGACAAATTTGAAGTTGTGCAGTAAAGTGGTCACATTAAACCTTTTCTGTTAATTTTTTTTAATATTACCACACCGTAGCAGCTGAAAAGCACTGTAACAGTTTGTCTGAATTGAAACAGACAACAGTGCTGGTGTGTGGGATACTGCATGCTGAGTTTTGAGGTGTTTTTTTTAATGGCAACCACCATAATTCTTTAATTCTCATAACTATTTCTAAACTACTTTAAAATGCAGCCTACAGTTCACCCTCAGCTCTCTAGAGTGAATCAGTTCCTTCCAGACTTAATGAATAAAAGCTACTACACAGTTGAAACAGAAATTCTCTAAATGTAGAACTGTTCCAGCATCTCTTGTGACATTTAAAAACTTAGTGTTTGTAAAATTTTGTGAGTTTTTTCTAGTTTTTTTTTAATTGCAGCATCCAATTTTTATGTATTTTTAACATGCAGGGAAACGAACGATATTATTTTAATAATCTATTTGTTATACTACATGACTAACACAAGCCTTATCACTTCCCTAAGGATGCTGTTACTAAGGCAGTCATAGGATACATGTTAATGATACCAATAGTAAATATATACTTATCTGATGCAACATAAAAATAAAATTATACAGCTTCTCAATACTTTCCTATAAGCAAGGCTGCATTCTTTGAAATTAATAATATAATGGAGTGTGTGCTGTAAAAAAAGTAGAACTTTTGGTTTTATGTGTATGTATAAATATAAAGCATATGAGTATACATACAAATATTCAAGCATACCTCCATCAGTGAAAACTATTACTTCATCATATGCTCAGAAATGCTGCCTTTAGTTAATGCTGTTTTGCTGTTGGTTCTGTTATGATGCTTAATTTTTAATGAAATTTAAATGTAGGTTTCTTTATTCTTGGGCTATTTCACATTGAATTCCTCAAGGAACTGTGCAAGGGCAACATTAGGTTTGCATTAGTGTTATTTGTCAGATCATGCACATTTTGCAGTCATTGAGGGTTCAAAGCCCATGACACTTTAAATAAGGTGGCCATTTAAATTGTAGACCTGAGAGCTTTTAAATTTTTAATGTTTGGTTTCTGAGTAAGAAGATGTTGATATAATTTGAGTTATTGGATGGAACACAGTGAACCACTCATGATGAAGTAGGTTTCACTGAGGTGACCTTGGCAGTGGGGCTGATGGGATTCATGCCAGTTAATCAGTCTAAATATATGAATTGGAATCCCTAGTTCTGTACTGAAACCTGGACATTGGTTTTGTATAATTGTGTCCAAGAACAGATAACTGGATAACAATTACCAGATAGACAGGTATTCTAATTACAAACAATTACTGCCAGAAGGACATTCATTCTTCCAAAGTATATAGCCATGCTGTCAATCTGTTATGTTTGTTTGAACAAGGTTTCAGTGGCTTCTCAAAGTACTAAAAACATCTTCAGCTTGCAAAGTAACTTTGTAATTCCACAAACTGCTTAAACTGACAAGAAGCAGTGCTACTGCTCAGAGGTAATTATACTCTCACTCCAACCATCTGATCATTCCAATCATTTCTCTCTCCCTTGCTCTATTTCTAACCAACTGTTTATGCACATAGTTCTCTCCGAACTGATTTACTATCTTTAGAAGGAGTGAACTGGCTGATCCTGGTATAAAAGGAGCTGGAGAAATTAGGGCTTGTAGGATGAATGAGGAGTTGCTTTCATCATGTGAAAACAGTGATATGACCAATTTTTGAGTCATTTGGGTAATCGACAACCTCCTAAGAAGACAGTATGATGATAAAAGTGTTCATGCTGCTCTTAAAGAGACACATATTAGATAAATCACCTCAAACTGAGTTTTCAGTAAATGCATACAATAACTGACAATTCAATTTAATGCTGCAACTACTTCATTTTGATATAGCAGGTTGGAGCCCATTGAAGGCATGTGTTACGCTCTGTCACCTTAATCATCTAATTACTCCTCAGTAGCAAAATCAAATTTTTCTTGACCGTTGTAAAGCCTAAAAGCAAATAGAAGTTCTGTTTTCCTTTGTATTTGCAGATGGTGGGATGAAAACAAATATACATGGTACTTCAAGCATTGTGCATTGTGCTTTCATTGGCCATATTTTTCCAGTATCCTTCTAAGTAATTTAAACTGGTGGAATACCGATCAAATGACAAAACTGCCTGGTTCAGTGCAGCCCACTTAATTGAATACCTGTTAGTTAATGGAATAGCTCTGTTGTTCACTTTCACTGTGATTGGTTGGAGAATGTCGACTACTTTCATGCCATTATCAACTGCTAACTGTGCTTTTTATGGGTGACAATGCAGTAAAACTCTATCTTTGAATTTGTCTGAAACACTCTTGCAAGTCAGTCCAGTTGCAACCTAGAGTAAATTTGAAAAGTGAGCTGAAATCTTGCTCATTGTTTAGGTGCATCCCAAAGAACAAAGAAAATGTTACATTGCACAGAGAACAGTATGTAAGCGTTAAAATGCCATTGTAGAAAACTAATACTTGCATTTATTTGAATTGCTGTGCTTTGGTCAGTTTTTTGCAAGAGAAAACTACTGGGTTTGGAGACAAAGTAGTTAAAAACCACCGTTTTTCACAGGAGAGGAGGCTGGAAAATATTGGAAATACTGTCTTTAGTTTCAAAAGTGGCTGAATAAGAAAGAATGTGGTAGTCTGAAAAGAAATAACTATCATAGACTGAGAAGGTAGAATCTTGTTTCCCAATTCTCATATCCAGAGAAATTCAGTTTATGTTAAGTGGTGCTCTTAAAATGTGTAAGAGTAAATCTATAATTAAATCTTGGAATTCTGTTACACAGTACTGAACAACTTGAGTCTCAAAATTTGAGGCTGTTCTGTGGCTACAAGAATTATTGTTCCATTGTAGTGGGCAGGGGTACAAGGAAGAGATCCCTAGTTTTCAGAATGTGAACAGGATTTATAAGTCTTAAACTTTTACTGCAATCACCTTTTCCTGAAGTACTATGAGTTCCAGCTACTACTAGACATAGTTGCCTGTCCCAAATATGTTTGAATTATTCCTATGATAGTTATACATATAAGCATCTCTTTTTATGGCTATGTGCCATTTCATTCCAATTGGTGTTCCTTTATCTCAACCCCAGCAATGAAAATAGTCTATAAAACTATGTTTTTCATATTTGAAAATTCATATTTTTCTTTAGTTATATAATCTGATCGGACACAATCCCATTCTTTCATAATTATGTACATATGTGTGAATATACATTTATATTCGTTACAGGTTTTGTATGTATATGTAGTTTATACATATTTTTATGTATGTGTGTATTTATTTGCTTGCAAGTTATTAATGGCTTGTTTAGCATAGCAAAGTGAAAATGAAGAGAGAGTGTGACAGCTTTCTGTATGGAGAAACCAGAAATGGAATAAATAACAAAGAGGAAAAGCTATTTCAACTGAAAGAAAATGTTGGTAAAGAGCAAAAAGACAGTATGGAGACAAATAAGTTCTATCAGGAACTTTTAAGAAGGCTACAAACTGCTGTTACAGTGAGACTTCAGACATTGTTAGAGTAGTGAGAGTAAGGAAGCACTCATAATTTTAATTGAGGACTTGATAAATTAGAATAGGATAAGATTAAATCAGCCATAGACTGGATCAGTAACCTGAAAGGTCCTCTCCCCAGTCCTGCGTCCCTAAATGAATAGCTTCAAGTGCTTCAATATGATGCAACGTTAAATTCACATTACATGTTATACTACTCTTACATAAGTTGATACAACATATTGAAATGACAATTTCGCTTTAAATTTTATTGTTCAGCACATTTTTGTTAGATGAGAGAACTCCTAGAACCACTCTGTAAACTTCTATGCAAGTTGCCATAGAAATTAAATCTGAGTTCTATGGTGTTCCTTTCTTAAGTCTTAATTCTGTTTATGATTTTAAATAACAAGCCAATATTTCACATTTTATTCTCTTTTTTCTGGCTTGTTAGAGATTAGATTCAGAAATTCTTGAATTCTTGTGTTCCTTGCCCTAAACGTGCTTAAATATAGCAAACTGTTTTAATTTACACATAGTTTGGATTCTTTCTGTCTGCTTAGATTTTTGGACTGCACAGGGCAAAACCAATGACTTCCAAAGATCTCTAACAACTTGGGGATCTGTTCCTGTACTTTTAACATTGTCCCTCAGTATTGCTGCATTTGGCAACACTAAGCTGTATTTCTAATTAAAAATAATAATTGACAGGCCTTTTCTTGCCCTTTACTGTTGACCCTAACAATTATGAACTTGGGAAGAATTTACTAAGAAGGCTTTGCTTAGCTCTTCACTCATAGCTTTTCCCAAAGGCTAAAAATTAGCACAGAATAAAAGATAACTTCTCTTCTGGACTGTTTTAAATCATTTAAGAGACTGAGAGAGGGAGAAGGCAGAGTGACAACTGGCACGTGACAGAATTTGCTCAAACACTGAGGTCTGTATTCAGTATTTCTGATGTAGTGCCCATGGGGGTTAAAGGCTTCCTTAGTTCGAGCCATCTCCTATTCCAGGTCATGCATCCTTGCTCATGGAGATGTGGAGCTCTGTGTTATGTGGACAATCACTGTAGTATGACTGGTACACATGCTAAAACTGAGCATGGCTCAAAGAGATTGAAAGGAGAGTTAGTGGGAATTCAGACTTTTTGTTCTATGGAAAAATCCACAAGAACTTCAGGAAGCTGCAGGAAGTTATGCTGGGTTGAGAGGGGAGAAAAAGAAACTCTAAAGTTTCCCACAGAAAGGGTATTCTAGAAAGTTAATGTGCTTGAAAACCCTGAAAATACAGTTTGTTTTTTTTCTTGTTATTGAAGTGGAGCAGACAGCTGTCCCTGACTCCTGGGAGACATCTTGTGAAATCTCCTTGCATAAACAGGTCCTCATAGCAAAACTGAATCTGAAGATCGCATTCTTCCCAGGTGAGCTGGCAGGAGAATTGCCAGTGTTACAGCAGAACTTTGTTGAACATACAATGATGTTTGAGGAAATTGTTGTTATGAATTAGCATTGTCCAATGAAAATCCATTCACTGAGAAAATTTCTAGTTATAATTAATTCCCAGTTGTAATTAGAACTTTTCCTAAAGGCCATTCAAGAAATTTCTGTCAAGGTTGAGAACTGAAAGAAAACTTTTTTTTGGGTCCTTGCCTTATTGGCAAAACTAATTTCAAACCACAAGAAGTGAGAAAATAGTTGCTTTCCTTTGTATTCATAAAGGGATTACCGATGACCTTTGCTAGAAAATAAGTTTAATAGAAAACCTTTCCAATCTTGTGTAGTAAGAGGGCAATGTTAGGTGTTTTTTTTTCAGTAATTTACTTTGTATTCTGTTCTGTTTAGCAGTTGCCTATGGTGCTCTTCCAACCTGAATGGGTTGTTCAATTTCTCATTCCATGTGTTTTTGGTTGAAAGATTGTCTTTATAGATAATAGAGCTCTAGTCTTGTTTTCTAGTAAGCTATGCTGTGTTAGTCATAGCCTGATGTCTTCTGGAAAATAGAAAGTACTGTGTTTTGAATTTTGATTTAGAAATTTTTCTTCTCATTGACGTGAGAGCCTGTCAGGTGAAGAGGCTTGCTTGTCATGTCTCAGATCACCATCTGTTTTCAGAATGGCTCAGATGGAAGTTCCTCTGATTTCCTTAGTTGCTGATATTGACTTATGTATTCTGTCATGCCTGTGGACCCCTTTTTGGCTGTGGAAAAATGGCTGCACTTTGCTTTTTCCTGACCCAGACAGAAAAGATTTTTTTCTTTTTCCTGTTTTGAATCTCAGGAGTTTGACATGAGTGGCTTATGTGGTTTCTGGCACAAATATTTCCAGGTGTGGGCCTTTGCTGATCAGTTGTATCAATTGGGCAACGGTGTTTGTTTCTTCAATGATGTCTTCAGGAGGAATGATAACTTGTACAAACCTCAAATTCTAGGCCAGAGAGTATCAGGTGCCCTCCCCTGCCTGAGAAAACAGTTAGGGAAAGGCACAGTGTTTTTGCTTTGGGAGAGCCTTCTTGCAAGGCTTTTGGTTCCAGCTGGGACTCTTGGAGACAAAGCTAAAGAAGCAAAGGTTTGCTGGTGAGGTGTGGCTGACTTTTGTAACATTGAAAATTACTAATCTGAAATGGAAACCCTTCACACTTGCCTATTTCTAAACTGGTATGTTGTTGGACTTTTTGGAGTTAATATTCATTTTATCTATAAAAGTTATCTGCAGTGTGTACTCATTGTGTATTTCTAGAGGCTTATGATACAGATGTGTAGTGTTGTAAATATCAGTGTTACAAAAATACATAAGCAAGGAACAATTTCAAGAGTGATATGTACTGATATGATATTACTCTATGATATGATATTATTCTAGCAAGAATCACCTATATAGGATAGATCCTGTTTTTATTGATGGCATTTAGGAGAGAAATGGGCTCCAGCTGGAAGCATGCAAGTAGTCATCTCAACAAGTCATGTCTGAAAATATCTGCTTTACAAATAAGACACATGCTTCTTTTTTAGCATTAACAATGATGATCAACACAGAAAAAGGGGCAATTCAACTACCAAAATTTTTGTAAGAGCCACTCTTGTCTGTCAGAATTAAGTAATTTCCCCACGGCAATGCCAGAGACAAAATCTTTTCTGAAACGTGGGAAGTGGCAGTCAGCAGCTAAAACCAGTGCTTGTATCATGTGGCCTCTGCTTTTGCCATGCATCTCAGAAGTGCCTATTCCTGACCTCTTTCAGAGAATGGCTGAACAGCTTCCCCCGGCTGGGCCTAAGCATAGCTGGTGTTGCAGTACCTGCTCTGGCAAGCCTTCAGCCAAGATATGGAACAGAAAAATTGATCCCTAAAAGTGGAATACTCTGTTAGCAGAAACTAGAGTATCTACTTACAAGATGTCTTCCCAAAAGAACATTGTCTTTTAATTAAATATCTCTACTGAACAGAAAAAATTCTTTGCATAAAGTTTGATTTTGGAAGGGTCTTAGCTGAGGAACCCAGATACCTCAGCACAGTATATTGCACATGTGTATGTTTGTACACAGACTTACATGGCTCTATATATACACATACATACAAAGCCAGATGTAAATCATGTGTGTATGTACTTAGGCATCATCCCGATCTGTTTTCCCAGACTTTTTCTGGGAAGGAGTGGGAAATGAGTAGGATTCTCATACTGATGGCTTGGAGGAGCCATCTGTTGGCTCCAATCCATTTTGTAAACACTTTTGTATTGTTGTTGTGCCAAATGTAAAACGTGTTAAGAGAGTGACAATTAATACATTTACAGTAAAGGCATTCTTATGCATAAACTCTGCTTACAGTTTAATTTTGAAGCAGAAGACAATGTCTCTGTAGTCATCCAAGTATCATTTCCTTATCCAAATGAGAAATCATGTACTTCTCTGTTTAAGCAGACCGCAAAGGGCAGCTGACACTGTAGCACAAAGCTGATGGAGCTGAGACATTATACTGGCTCAAGACCTTGTCTTCCATTTGATGTCATGCTGAATGCTTGGGTTGTTGCTCACAAAATAACTCTTGTGCAAGGATGCAAGCTCCAAGAAATGTCTCATATAATAATCTTATGTACTATTGAGTTACTAAGGAGCATTCAGAACTTCTCATGAGTTTATTTTGTTTGTAGTCAAATGATAGAGTTTATCTCTGCACTGTAGAGAGAACATCAGTAGTCAGTGCATTGGAAGTGACAATGAACATTGAATCATTTCCAAATAACTCTTGCATTGATAGGACCGAGACAAAAAATAGTTTGGAAAATGCAAAAAAAAAAAAAAACACCCAAAATCCAACAAACCTGCCAAAAAAGTCTATTGCTATAATATCCTTTCAGAGGTAAGTCCTGCTTTTCAAGAAAAAGGAGTAGGTGAACAACAGGAAGTAATTTCCTTGAGGTAAACAAACCCTTGTTCAGCTACCACCTCAAGAAACATTTTTTTTCCTTCAGAATCAGGAAGCTAGTTGTTATTGGGACTACACTTGTCTCTAGGATTCTTTCTTTCCTTCCTTTTTCATGCTTTGCTTGTCCTGTACCTTTGTTCACAGCTTAAATTTTGGATCAATTTTTCAATTGCTCTTGCTCACTATTGTGCCATAGACTAAAGTTTGAAAACAATTTTCATTTTGCAAAGAAATATTACGATTTCATAGCATGAGATTAGCAGTCTTAACTTCAGCACTGTTGCACATCACCCTCAATGGCAATGTATTTTTGCATGAATTTCTCAGTAATGGTGTGACAGTGGAATGGGAGATCTGGTCTTTTTGAGGGATTTTATTTGATCATGATCCAAAAGCCCTTTAGCTTGAAGAAGTTAACACTTGTCTGCAGGAAGCTTTGCCTAATGTACTTAACATCTTGGAAGGGTTAGAAACTTGGTGCAAACTCTTAATTTAGGATGTCTGGTTTTAATGGCTTCTGAAAATCTCCTTGTTCCTTCCTTTGTGCTACTGTAACTAAGTTGTGTTTTTCGGTACACATTTTGGATTTATAGCACGATTTTTCCAAATGGAAGCTTAACATCAAGCCAGCGTTGCATTCTTCCATGCACAATACCATAATTCTTAAGCATTTGTAAGGCTCTTTTTGTGCTACTGCACAGTTCAATAATGCAAAGATAGAAATAGTTGTTGCAGGCTGTAGAGTCATTGGTGATATGCTACAGAGAGCAGTGCTGACAGCACAGCCTTCAGCACCACGTGCCTCTGAAGTGCCCTATTGTTAGACTGGAACTGTGCTCTCCATTGAACAACTATTTAACTGTGATTAACAGGCACTACTTGAGATGTGGTGTTCAACTATATCGTATTGGACTTGTGACTGGCACTCTTATTTATACTGGATTAGCAAATCCATAGCAAAGCTGTCATGACTAATTTTTCTCCCAGTGAAGCTTATGTTCTTTTCAGTGAATGGAATCAGGTGTTTAACGATGTGGAATCTAGGAATGAGTAATTTGTATGGCAAGTGACCTTGGAGTACTAAAATACCATGGGTCATACAGTCTGCTTATGCTGTCAAAATACTTGGGAGTTTTGTGCTGGTGTGTCCTACATTGTTGGTTCACATGCCTGAAAGTCTTATTAGTATGCTTTATCTCCTGAGCTGAGTGAGGAGACAATAAAATTGATACAAATGATTATGTACTCGGAGATAGTATTGAGAAGGGACTGAAGCAGTATCAATGGCCTGATCTGACAGTAGCTTCAGAAAGAGATAGTGTGCTTGGTTGTTTTACTGCTTGGGCCTAAAGAAATCTTGATTTGTCATTCTATAGCAACAAAAGTGATCTTCCAGTGACCTGTTTTCAGAGAGTTTTAGTTTAGATTTTTGAAAGCCTATATTAGCAAAATGGATTGTATAATCATGATCCCAAAATGCTGGCATCTGAAGATGTATGTTAAATATTACCGTCTTTTAAAGGCTATCAGTTTCAAAGCAAAAGATATTATTTCTCAATTCAAGTTGTTCAAAGAAAGGACATGCCTCATCATTTTCCATTACAGAAATTTGTCCCAGTTGTGCAAAGCTAAAGGACTTTCAATATAAAGAATTACTGTTTTCTATGAATTCTGAAGAGTGATGGGTATTTGGGTCTTACCATCTATGTGATAAAGAGGAATTTTCAAAGTTGACTGGGAGATGGGAACACTATAGGAGACATATTTGTGTTGTCTGGTGCAATGTAGCTCTTCCTGTCACACTGTCCATCAGGCACTGGCCTCTGGTGGTTTAACCCCAGCTGGCAACTAAGTACTCTGCAGGTACTTGGCCACCCATCTCCTGCCACCCCACCCACCGTGGCGAAGAGAATCAGGAAAAAGGTGCAACTTGTGGGTTGAGGTAAGTACAGTACCTAAGAAACAAAACAAAACTTAACTATTCTAATGATAATAATAGCAATGAAAAGGAGAGAGAGAGGAATAAAACCCAAAAGGAAAAAGTGATGCCCAACACAGGTGCTAACCACCTGCTGATTGATGCCCAGCCCATCCCTGAACAATGATCAGACTCTCTTGGCCAACCCCTTCAGTTTCTGTACCAGGCATAATGTTCTATGGTATGTAATATCCCTCTGGCCAGTTTGGGTCAGTTCTCAGCCATGCTCCCTCCCAGCTTCTTGTGCAGCTTCTCACAGGCAGAGCATGGGGAATGGAAGTGTCCTTGATTTGGTTAGGCACTACCTAGCAAAAGCCAAACCATTAGTGTGTTATCAATGTTATTTTCATACTGAGTTCAAAACACAGCACTTAGTGTCAGCTAAGAAGAAAACTAACTCTTTCCTAGCTAAAAGCAGGATGCCTTTCCTAGTGACTTAACCTTTTAGTTTACTTTTTAATTGGAAAACTACAAATTGTAGCCTGTTTCTTCTCCATTCTTTCACATTGCAAGCAGGAAAACTTCAGCAGCCAGATCCTTGTACAATACATGCTCTTGAACACAAGGACTGTAGTTGTAAATGGGTCTATTAACTTGTAGGTCATAATCTGTGAAAAGTACAGGATTTATCTGTTCTTCCATGTGTTTTATGTAAGGGTTAACTGTGATCAGGAGAGTGGAACTTTTTCATAAGGGCCAGTAAAGTGTTCAACATCTAAGCATTGCTTGGATGAAAGTGGCTTCAGAACTGTCAGAAATAAGTCCTTAAATAAATGTCCTTATAAGTCACTTTCATATAGGTTTATTCACTTTTGAAGTATTATAAATAATGCAAATTTAATGTCCATCTGGACACTAGGTTTTTGCCAACTGCTACCAGACCAGCTGCAAAATTCACTGACTACAAGCTTTGCAGCTGCCATGTGCAGTCAGTGCCAAGAAGGAGCACACTGCAAATTCTTCTTTAGTGCTTTGACTGGTATGCCTTAATGGAAAACAGATTAACAAGGAGTGAGATGTCAAACAGAAAAAGCAAGGCTTTTTGTATGGGTGTGCACCTTTGTTTTAAGAAGGCTGCTTACAGACAGAGGCCAGCAGAGATGTAATAACTTTTGTCAGTAGTGGCCCTCATGATTTTTGTTTACTTGTTTCCTATTGTAATGCATATTATCTGCACTTTATGTGGCATGTTGTAATAATAAGAGCTACAAAAATGCATAGAATCGCTGCATATCTATGATTTTGATGCCTCCATCTGGATGCTTTTGGTTTTCAATATTTTAGTCTTCCCTGGCTGTATTAACTGGTAGACGTTCTCTCTTTGGGACAATTTCCTGTCAACATCTTCAGAGTGTTTTGTCCTCTATGATTTTTGGATCTACCTGGCACTCTTAAATTTTGGGGAAACCCCCCGTTTCCTTGAGCAACTAGTCTGCTTTGTTTGTCCACTCAGGATTTTGTTGGCTTTCTTCCAACTGCTCAGCATTTTGGAATGCATGTCCCAGTAGACCTGGAGATGCTGATTAGGAGCCTAGGGCTAATGCTCTGTAAATTGAAACCCACAGCTCATAGCAAACCCGATTGGAACTCTGACAACAGGGGAAAATACAAGGTCTAAATTGAAGATGGATCTAAGATTATTGCAAGTTTTTTTCATTAAGAGGGTGTTCTTTACCTTCGGGGAGAGTCTGTGCTTTTTGACCATTGATATTAAGTTGGCTAATATATTTAGATCTCTCCAAACACAAAGCCCATGCTTTGGACAACCACTGTATATATCAGTGTTATAAAGCAGTGCTCAGTTACACAAGCATAGAGTTTTCTAATAAAGAACTCAGCTGGAAAAGGGTAGCTACCTTAAATTGAAAGGATCTGATATTCAGCCATGTTCTCAAGCTCCTTTAAGGTTCAGGGGAGATTTTCAGCTGCCAAAAATCAATGTCAGCTTTTTCTACTGTATTGGATCTATGCAGGTTGACATGAGCTGAGAAGCAAGGCATTACTTAGTTTTCTTAGGGTGTGTGTCTGGATGATTTTACTGCTCTGTTCATGTCATTCACTAATCTTGGCACTCCATTTGGGAGTTTTTAAGAGCAGGAGGAGCAAGAATCCTTATTATTTATCCTGTCCTCTTCCAGACCACAGTGCATGATCTGATGGCAATTAGTCTTCTCTGCTACAGAAAAGAGCATCATAGTACATTTGTTTGGAGGCTTGCATAAATGTATATACTTCACTATGAAATGCCTAACTAGCCTCTTAAGCATTAAACTTTTAAAAAAGTCAGTATTCCGGGAAGTTGATACATTATTGGTGAGTGATTCACTCAATGTCAGTCACATTATACTTCATGAAAAGAGAGATTTTATGAAAGGAACTAGTCTAGGCTAGCATAAAGTTCTGGACATTTTGGGTTGTGTGTTCATCTCTCAGTTGCAGTGCTCTGGCTTTTCATACACTGGTTATGGGGGCCACCCTGAATCCTAGCCTTCAGAAAAGGCAGCTCATTGCCTCATGTTCATGGCTTGCCTCATTCCCACATTTTCCTTTTTCTTTAGAAAGGTATTAATATTTCATAATGTAAATGTTTTGTGTGCCACATTACTATTAATCAAATATTTTTGGTCTTATCTTGGAAATTTGGCATATAGTGAATCTGGTTTTATGATTTTTAATAGATCTCTTATACCTAGAGTTGTGTCCTGAACGTTTATAATTGTATTAGATAAATATTTTATTTCACTATGCTAGCAGATTTCACTCAGAGCGCTCACTGTCTTTATGCAGTGTCAGTTGATAAGCAGATGTGTAGCACAAATCTGACTTTACTGATACACAAAGCAAGAGTAAACTATGGGAACAGTTGAACTGTGTCAGTGTGAGTGCCTTTGGCTTTAAAGTTCAGGATGTGTTTGCCTGCTGTACTGAACAGGAGCCCCAGTTCTGCTGTGCAGCTCAGACTGAAGGATGGTGACTTCTGCTTTGTGTAAACTCAATGAGGAGAGCATATAAAATATAGTTTGGGTAATACAAAACATGAATCTCAAAGTGGAAACCAACAGGCATAAGCAGAAATGATCTATTGATACTTCAAAGAGTGTAGTATGGAGGTATTAAGATTTGCCTTGGCTGAAATTATTTCTTTCATTAACTCACTGTGAGCATAGCTGTAAAGTTTATTTATGTGAGTAGAAAAAAGGAAAGTGGAAAGGTTTTCTTTTTGCAAAATAAATTAGACTGTTTCAGTAGAGCATAAGTCTCCTGCAATATGTATTGTATTTGCCTATTGTAACACAAGAGACTATGGGGAGAACATTTCTTTCTAATTAAGACATTATAAAATTTTAGTTCTTTTATTATAGTAAAGTAAAAGGCACCAAGACCTAGGTTCTGGAGCTGACTGCATTTAAAGATTCAGAACTTCAGCTACTTCCAGTTTTATGGCTTTCATGCTTACCTGTCCAGTGTACATGGAGAATGAAATGTACTTTGGGCTGGTCATTCAAATTGTTTAACAGAATTTCAGTGACAAAACCACTTATCACTGGGATCTGTGCACGCTGAGATTTTATAAAACCTTCCCATGCTTATGAGGGACTCAGCCAGCCCTCAGAACTGAACTTCCCCAAATGCAATCAACTTGGCCCCATTTCTACTAAAATCCATTTTGTGAGAACAGGTGCTAGCATCAGCTTGTTACTAGGGTGCAGCTAATTAGTTGGAGACACCCATCATGATGATGGGGTGAGTGTTGAAGTCCAGTCATGTGCCATTATGGCTTCTAATATGTGCCCTAGAGGACTTTATTGCAGCTGTTAAAATAGGACTTTTAAAAGGTGAAGCTTATTTCTAAGAATTTACAATTAGTTGAAGATTGCTTTTGAAGAAAATATTGCAGTATGAAATAGCTAATTGAGCAATATAAGCTGTAAACACCTCAGGGAAGCTCTTAAAGGACACTTTTAAAGCTGACTTTAGAAATCTGCTGGGCATTTTTAAACTATTCCTGCCTCTAGCAACACTTCTTTCAAAACTTGACAGGCAATGAGTGGACTGGAGACGGAACTTTGTTTCCATGAAAGGAAGTGGTAAATTCCCTCTGACTCCTACTGCCGGTCTGCTTTCATAAAAACAAGGATGTAGGGAAAAGAATTGACAGATACTGGTGGAGTGGGGAAAAGCTTTGGGAACCTCAGGAGGCTTCCTTTTAATGACTCTGTAAAATGACTTTTATAAAGTTATTTTCACATGAGCAGCGTGGGGAGGAGAAAGCATGTATTTTTCACTGCTCTGGTTTGGATCTAGGTCTGTATGGCAATAAGACCAGAGATGATCAGGAGTTTGACATATACATTTGAAGAGATTTTGCCTTCATTGCAGTCATTGATGAAACTGACTCTTCATCTCTTTAGAGCCAAGGCTTCACCTTTAGTTCATGCAAAGTTCGTACCTTTTATCAACTTTGTCTCTGTCTGCTGCACATGCTAAATGGAACAGTATTTATGCAGTTCCCATGAACTAGTTTTGCTGGCAACATTCTCTGCAATCAGTAAGTTGAAGATGTTACATTGTTTGCATTGGAGAGTTTTTGTCAAACAGACCATTAATCAAATCAGTGAATTCTAAAGCTGCTCAAGGTTATCTACCATTTTTTCTCAGTCTCTCTGTTCAACAGAGTATATTGCAAAAATGAATCAAAGTTTTTAGCATGTGCCAGTTTTTAAAGTATTTCAAAGTTGACTTCAGGCCTTCTAAAATATGTTTGCTAAAATTTTGCAGTTTTCATTTTATGTTTTTATTATTTTTAAGTTTTAAAATTTTATATATTTTTCCTTAACTACAGTAGGCTTCTGAAGTATATTTAAAATTTATTCAAAACTGCTTTTCAGTTTTTGAGTTCTGTTACCAGTGAATGAACATTTTTGGACCAAATTTATTCAGTTTTCATGTAATATAGGAAAAAATAGCACTTCTGCATCAAGTAATTTTTGTGATACTGAAATATGATGGGCAAAAACATATTTTGAAAATGTTGACTGACATTGCTCTTTTCATGGAAAATCCTCTTCAGTGTAGTATGCCAAAGTGGTTACTTTGACCTGACTGCTTTTCAGGTGGTCAGTGTGTCTTCTCACAGGGACTTGTAAGATTATGGCATTCACTGGTGAAACAATTCTTCCAATGGTGATTGTTATCACTCCTAAGGTAGAGATGTGCAAATCGTAGAACTCCCAGTTCGTTTGCATTCCTCCAGCTTTTGCTTAGTACAGGAAGGCAAAGAAAGTCTCTGTGGAAATCATTATTCGCACTTCAACAACTGCTGTGGGCGTATTCAGAACACAAATAGAAGCTATTGAAGCCCTTGTGATATGCTGGCTCTGTTGTGGTGGTTAAATAATTCACCATCAGTTTAAAGACCCGATTTGATGAACTTGAGGAACTATAGGGAATTGGCTGAGGAATTGCCAATGTAATTTGACCTGTGTAGTAGAATTAATTATAAATCCCAATCAAGCTCTCTTTGGAGACAATACAAGTTTCAAATGGGCCCAAAATGAGGCCAGAGATTCAGGCTGAGATCTCCAATGCTACTTAAAGTATTTGTGAATTCAAATCCAATTGAGATGAATAGAAATTGGGCATCAAACACTGTAGGTGGCTTGCAAATCAGAGTCTTGAATTTTAACAGTGATCTTTCAGTCCTACTGAGACTTATAATATGAGGTATTATAAAGGAAATAAATGGGCTCTGACCCAAGTCTGGCATCTTTGTTAAGACAGGCTATGCCAGAACATGTACAAAATTGCAGGCACATCCACGTACTCTGCCTAATGGGTCAGCCCTTTTGACTTCCAGTGATGTACTGTCTTTATTACAAAGTTACTGCTTGGGCAAAGAGCTTTAATATATTAATAATCAGTGCCTTAGGCCAGGTATCAGGTGGCTTTTATTATGGCAATCTGTGTGGTCCCACATTTAACTCCATGGGTAGAGAAGTAGAGAAACCACTCTCACCTTCATTTATTTCTCATATCAGATAGCTGAGCAATTTTCGATCTCTGTTCCATTTCTTTTGATAAGAAATTCCCTTCTGCGTTATTTCGACAAATAAGTTATTTCTGGCCGGAGATGGTTAACTATTTGAATGCAAACAAGCCTGTTGTTAGCATCAAAGAATTGTAATTATTCTGTCTTTATTCTCTTTTTTTTTTGATCCCCAAAAGCAACTTTGCACTGCTTGATTTTAGTGCCTGGTAACATTATATCAGTTATCACTCCATATAACATGATGAATTTATATCCTGAAGGAAGCAGATAATGCCTCATCCTGAAATAATATTTAATTAGGAAAAATAGTAAACAAAATTAGAATTAAAACTTTGTTTTTAAATTAATGCAGAACAGCAGAAAGTGCTGACATACTTGACTGCATTGCTCAAGAACTGATTTTGTGATGTGGGGCAAACAGGGGATATCAGTACATTTAATATGGTAATAGCTTAGCACTAGTAAAATAAGAGCATTTTTAAGCAAGACTATTCCCTTTATATCTTTACACCTGGAGCTGCATGTGATTTTATTTTTCCTTAAGAGAAGAGTCTAGTTCTCCAAATAAACTAAGTTAATCTTGAAAATGCACATAGAACGTTCCTAGTTACCAGCTTACTAATTCCAAACTTGAAAATGCTTGCTTTAGTTTTCTAAATTGGTGGAAAGAAAAAGAAATTATCATCTGAGGAACATTATTGTATTTCCTGTAGTGTTAGGGGCTAGCGATTTCCTTTTCAGTGAATATGGTAAATTAATTTCCGTTTCTTCTTTATTGATCTATTCCTTCAAATGATTCCTTTCATCCACTTCAGTTTTGCATGGCAGTACCAGAAAGTGCCAGGGAATTCAGCATCAGATGTGTCTTTAGACTGTCCTCCTCGCTCTGCTGTTACATGCTCTTTTCAGAGAAATTACTTTTGGAGAATCTGCTTGCCCTAACTCTTCAGGCTCCACTTTAGATGCACGCATGCTTTGAAAGGCTGTGGTAAGGTTTGCACCTCTGTATTGGTCTAAACACTTTTTATTACAAATAACCTCAAAATTCAGTGTTGCAGATGATACACAGTTTCCAAGATTATCTGGGCTGTGTATTAAAAAGCATTAGTATCTTGTCAGAGCAACAGCTGTTTTCCAGTTTACCATAATTTATAGTTTATTTGAATATGTTTCATAGCTTTAAACTGTCGTTTTTCTTTGATTTCCAGGAATGAATTTTGAAACAACTAGTTTTGCCAAAGGTATAACTTTGCCAAAGGTACTGGTCTTGGCAGGCATTTGGTTGTGTGAACTGTGCTTAGCTGTTTTACTGCCCTAAAAGTACAGTATTCGGTTGCTGACAGTTTAGAGGTCTGCTCCTCCAAGTAATCACTCTGAAGAAGCTACTCCAAAGAGATCAGTAAGCGCTGGGCTTGTGTGGGATTGGTGAGGCAGACCCCAATAAAATAAAAATGTTTGTATGCTTTATGAATAGCTCCCATGACTGTATGGTCCAGGACATAGGAACCTTGGTGGTGATTTTGGCATATTACCAGTTTGTTTGCACATGACACTCAAAGCAAACCTTGGAGGACGTGAACACAAAAATAAAACCTTCATGGTACCATTTGAGGGAAGAATGACAGACATTAACAATTACTTCTAAAAAAAGCAATGATCTGCTTTCAGTGGTCAAAGGACCACTAAGGAAGGAATAGTGTCCATTTTGGGGTCAGGAAAGAATCCTCTACAAATTTGAATGAGGCACTCTCAAATTATGATTCACATTCACACAAGTCTGCTTCAGCTTAATTTCTTGCACTGGCTGAATGAGAAACTCAGATTCTGGATGTTTCAAAGGTTGACATTCCAACTGCAATTAGAATAAAAATAGTTTCTTAGCCAAGTCCTTTCTAATAAATGCTGATTAAAGTTGATTTATGTGAGATTAAAAAGAAAAGTTCTTGTGGATTTTTTTCTTATTTGGAGATTGCTGTATAACTAATTGCCCGTATTCTGAGTATCCTGAAGTTTCTGGGTAGTGAATGTCATGATCTGCTATATTCAGAAGAGGGCAGCATCAACCTAAACAAGTGGGAATACATTTAATTTAAGGATTTCAGTGGAAATGGGAGAGTCTTCAAAAGACGACACAAATACAATTGTTAAGATTGAAATCAGAATTTATTTTGTATTCTGATATTCTGACAAATCAAGTCCTTAATTCAGAATTATTGGAGCATTATAGTCTCTCTGCAATAATGTATTTGTTGTCGTCCAATTGTAACACATTCCTCAGAATACTGGTTACCACATCTTAGTTACTATGACACCTACAGCCTTCTATTTACAGATATTTTGAAATAAAAACGGAACAAAATGAAAAAAAGAATTAAAACTCTGAGCATTTTATGACTGAAATGCTACTAGAGTCACAACTTATACAAACCAGGTATTGATACATGTGATGCCACACTGGTCGTGAGGATCTCAGTTAATAGGAAAACTCAAGGACATCAGTTTGGCTTTGGATCTAGGATTGAGACAGATGCAAGATTTGGACTAAAATGGGCAAGTACTTGTGTAGTTATATATGGCCTAAGGCTTAAGCGAATCTACTTGAAGTTTTGACTGAGCAAGGACTGGACTGAGTGTAGGATTATTAGGTTAGCCGTACCTCACCTATGTGCCCATGACTAAATTCTGTTCCAATTGAATGGGCCCATGACAGATTTAGTCACTTTACCACATGATTTTACTGAAACAAAATGCTAGCAAATATATGCACAAGTGCCACTGATGTCAGTGATGCTTCCCTGTATGCTGGAGTGTTTTGCTGAGATGAGAACTGTGAGAGGAAGTCCAAATCATTAGGTCATCAGTACAGCAAGACTGTCAGCCTACAGAGTAGCAATAGTTGATCCAAGCAAGACATGTGCAGGAGCTTTTCTTGTAAGAGTTAACAAACTGTATTTTGAGTCAGGGCACCAGGAGATGAAAGTGTACATTGCAAACACTATTTTTCTCCTGTTGATGACATTTTTAAAGTATCTGGGTGATTACAGTTTTTTTTTCCCTGGATGTATTTAGAGTTCTTTGGCTAAGGAAGATGCATCATGTTTCACTTGATTCCTTTCTTAGAGGCTAAAAGAACTGGAACATGTAAGCTGTTCTATTTTGTGAATCTCAGGGTGGATTATTTAACCTTGAATTGTGTGAAAATCCTGTTTCAGCATAAAGACTACATGTGCATATGCTTAATGAATAAGACCCTAAAGATTTGTAAAGAGCCTAAGTTTATATACTCCATTAAATATGATCTTCACAGGCTAATTAGTTAGAAATTTTACCCTTGCTTATAGTATACAACATTTTATGGTCAATAACAGTAAAATCTATGTAAACCATGCTCTCTATTAATAAACATTATATGCTTCTGGCTTTCAAATAAGGAAATTGATTACTTGTTTTTCTCTTGTGACTGGACTGCTGGCAGAGTAAAATCCAAGCAATTAACATTATGGATAGATAGTTTCATGTGAGACATGAAGGCATTACAGATAATTTTGCTTTCTATCAAAATAAGGATACTAGTACTTTGAAGAAAACTTAGATCAGCAATATCCAAACTCAGAGATTTCAGGGAGGGTCCAAGATCTCTGGGGACTGATATTGCATATCTCCCCTGTATGTCAGAGGTTTGGACCCAACCAAGATTAGTACTAGCTAGAACTGGTTATTAGATACTTGTTGGATAGCTTCTGTCCTGTTTTAGCAGTAATGTGCATACCCCTAAAACCTCCTCTGCAAATGGCACTGTTGACCTTTCTAAATGAGGCACTGAAATGGAGTGATCCGGGATGTGCACCACCCTCCCCATCCCTGCAGGGGCCTCTCTGGGTTAGCATTTGAAATACAATGGTAGAATGAATGATCTCTATGGAGCTGTAAGCTTATGTGATAAACTATTGTTCTACCAACATGCACAGACACAATCACCTTCTATTCCAGTCCAGGGAGCTCCCCAGATGATGTGTACTTTGGGGATGTTTATAAATGAGCAACTCATTTTAACTTTTCAGCTAATAGGATTTTCAGTATAAACCAGAAGAAAATACCTGTGCCCTAATGTTTATACCCCTTACTCTTCCATAGAAGGACATTGCTGAAACAAAACAGCCGCTCGTCCTAGAGTGACACGTTTGAAATGTGCACTGTTGTACACAGAGGCCTACAAGCCCAGGACAGAGAACAAATATATCAAATAAAGGTCTGCTGTGATAGAGGTCTCTTCTTAAGCCACACTCGATATACAGATGCTGAAAATATTTTAGGAATCTGATTAGAAAGATCAACCTAATGGTTCTTCTGGTTATGAATAAGAATTTGTACTTTAAAAATGTAATTGTTTAGCTCCAAAGGGAGACTTTGGACTGGATGAAGAACAATTACTTTTTTGTAAGAGTATATCATATTGATCTTGTCTGAAGAAGGCAGAATTTTCAACTGGTTTTGTTTAAAATAGTATGGCTAGCACACAGTGCAGCTCCCTTCTCTTTCCAAAGGTGTTCCCTGGGCATCAAATATAGTTCGTAAATATATGAAAAGTATCTGACCAAATATCCAGCTGAAAACTAATAACTTCAATGCTTAGAAATGGAGCTGTTAGGTATGGGAGACTTCCCTCTCTCCTGTGTATTCCATTCTTCCATTTTTAGTTTTATCATGCACAAAGTGTATTTAGAAGGATATAAGTTTGGGAAGATTTTCCTACCTTTTTCTGTCCTCTAGCAATTCCTCCAAAATACCTATGCTGAATTTGCTTTAGAGGTCACAATTATTATTGAGTTGAAAATCTTGAAAAGTAGGAAGGATGAATTAACTTTTTCCGTGAGTGCTTTTCCCTAAACAGCTTTGCAGTCCCTGGAGCATCTGTGGATAATTTTTTGCATTAGTTTTTAACTAGGCTGTACAGTGGCCAGACCAAGGAAGAACTGACTCATGTAGAAATGAAGATTTCACTCCTGGATTCTTAGAGCAGTGCCTAGTTGTGAAACCAGAATCTGATTCTTGTATGATCTGGTCTCAAATTGGAGTGGGTCTTTAACCAAGCTTATTTGATGCTCCTCAGTTTTAAAGGAAAACTGCTGATTCTGAAAACATTATTCCACAAATAAATCCCTTTTTCTCTGGAGAAGCAAAGGAGGCATTCAGCTCATGGAGCTAACTTCTGTCTACTATGGAAGTTCACTCAGTGTGCTAAATCACAAGGGTTGGGAGCTTGAGTGAATGCTTTTGTTGCGAACATAAAAGCAAAATCCTATTGCTACTTGGATGATGGATTTCCCTTAGTAGGCGGCCACCATCTTGTTTACAAGGAAATCTCAACCATTAGGGTTTGTGCAAACTGCTTATGGTTGGCTTTTAGCAGGAATGACACAAAGAACAAATGAGGCATATATTGGATTGAGGTAAGCAGTCTCTGTTACCACAGCTGTATTACTAACTTATGTTTAATTGCTCAGCATTTATGAGGTTCATAGTTTATTGTCTTTCTTGCCACACAATAGGTTGGGCAAGTCAAAAAAGCTCTAAGTTTCAAAGGCTAGAGTTTTGGGTGCCTGCCAGCACTGATCTGTTTAGCAAACAGGCAGCAGGGTGCTTATTAGTAGGTTGTGGCTTGCAAACCATGAAGCCTGTGGGGCCAGACACACTCATCAAATAGTGAATCTATAGATCAGTAAGCCCATTAGATGAAAAAGGGGAGCACCACTGAGTATAAATATATTTTTCATAGGCTTCAATTAGCCACCATAAATGACTCTTGTAACTCTTTCTGTTGACCCAGCAGTCTAAGTATTAAACATTTGTATCAGCAACATTTGTTCCAAATTGCTTCTCTTAGAATTTCCCAATGACTTATAATTATGTACTACTTCATAGTAAAAGAAAAGTGCCAAATTGCTCTTATTATTTCTATTTATTTCAATGTAACAAATAGTGCCTACTTCTAACTCAAAGTGCTTAGATATTATTCATAAAAGCACAATAAAAATTGACTGTGAATCAACCACTACATAAGATCAGGTGATTAGCTGATCTGAATCTGTATGGTTCTATGGAAGCCAAGACAAGGCTATGAGTTCCCTGAAGTCACGGGGGTTATGAAAATTTCTAGCTGTTAAGGATCCTACAAAAGGACTCTGCAAATGACATTTCGCCTTTTGAATTTTCCTGCTTCAGTTGGAACAAATGAAACATCACTTACTGTAACTTCAGGCATAAAGTTTCCAAGAGCAGACTTTACTATTTTAATTACTTGAACTTCCCTGATTGATTTTTTTATTTGTTTCAGCTTGTGGATCACTTGTTAATTTCCTGGGATGGCTGCTGTTAAAAGTAGTTGATTTTTATGGTGTACGTCATCTCTTAAGTCATGTGGCAGGATTCCCTCTTCCTGACCATGTATCTGCTGGAATGACTTGATCATTCCCAGTCCTGTTCCTTTCTATCAATGCTCTTGTGAACACAATTTTACTCCTATAAATGTTTGCAAGGAAAAAGGGAAGATGTTGTAATGTCACTAAGCCATCGCTTCTGTCATGCAAAATCCTGTAAATTCTTTTTGTCGAGAGGACCCAATTCTGGTTTCAGTTGCCTCCTCCAGGAAATATCGATAGGGGAAAAAAATACCTGAAAGAGTATTTTGAAGGTCAATCCAAGATTATTTACATAATAAATAGGAAAAAGAAAGTAATTTCTACAGTTGAGAAACTTCTGTTGAAAATGCTCAGAGGCCTAGAACAAAACCAAAGGAGTCTTCTCTCAGCCTCTTTCCACTCTGTTGTCAACATCTCTTTGTTTTCTTTCTGTTGAGTAACTCAGTGCTGCTCTAAATTTTGAAAAGAAAAACAAAAACAAACCCACAAAAGAAAACATGATGGCAGTATTCTTTCAATGGTTGTCTCAAGCTTTGCATGGTTGATGTGAATTTAGTTAGAAGGTACTAGTTATCGGCAAAATAGTCTTCCTCATCTGTGCTTTCCATGTGGACAAGAGTGATGTGCTGCACTAGTTTGTAAAGGAATTGTTATAAATAATATTATTGGTTAAGGCATTTACTTTCAGGTGCTTGCACACTACAGGAGAAACATATATCTGTGTAATAGAAAAGGTAATCAGAACCCATGAATTGATTTTGCAACTTATCAGGTTGAATCTGTTTAAAATCTGCAATGACCTTAGTGGCATGCAGCTTTATTTTGGGTCTTGCATTGGCAAGGTGCTTAAGTATGTAGCAAATGTTATGTATTTCAGTAGTACCATGCTGATGTGCATAAGAGAATGATGTGTTTAAAATTCAATGTGTCCTTATATTGCTTAGGCTAGTGCAAACTGAGGCTTTGCACTAGTGGAAGTGAGAGCTTGTTTAGCCTCAGCTCAGCAAAATTTGGAAAAAAAGTCAGGTTGGCATTTTCAGAATGTGTGATTTATTTGGATGTTTCTTACCCTTCAGTTACAAATCTACTTTAAGTCATATCATCTAAGGGCTACATTAGCTCCTTCTAGGTGGGAAACCAGAGTCTATTGTTCTGAGACTAAATTAGGACTAGAGGCCAGATTAATAAATAATATGATTCACTTTCTGTAATTCTTGAATGTCACTAGGCAAGCATACATCTGTGAAGTTTATTAGCCTCATTATTCCTGTGCAGAACAGACATCTAAGAGCACAGACAAGAACAAAGACTAACTAAAAAAGAGACTAATGCTAATGCAGAAATCTTACATACCATGGAATATAGGGCAATCTAAAACCCAGGAATCTATATTACAAGCATCCTTATTTTTCAAGCGGTAGCATTTCAGGGAAACACAATTACTCTATGACCCTTACATTAAACTGGTCCTTAAATTAAGGTATTTTCCCATTTTCTCCTTTTGAGGGCCAAGGCCTGTGACCCGACCAAAGCAATGACTCGCTCATCCATGTGCATGAGCACTGATAACCCTTTTCCTCAGTCCAGTTTACAAGAAATCTGTTTTCAAAGCCTGTGAAATTGCATTGAGTGGAAGTGTAAGAGCCAATAGGCTTCACTGTGTTGGTATCTTTTCTTACAATATTCACAAGAAGAACTGGAGGAAACAGCTTTCTCTTTTGTTCATATCAGAGAGTGTCTGCAGAGGGAGAGAGTTGCTCTTGTACAGCTGGAGTAATAGAAAGTTCTTAAAAAATGGCTCTGCAGGAGTTAATACTTTTCAGTTATTCTGGCCCACTGAAAAAGTATTCTAAAGAAAAAGCAATAGTAGTTTTTCGTTGCTAGAAAGTCTCTTCAGAAAGAACAGGAGAACATTAATCCCACAGCTCTTCATGCTGATCTCAATACCTCTGCCTGTGGCCAGCAGTTAGTCCAGTATGAGAACCTCAGCTGAAGTAAGAAAGTGATGCAGAAATTAGCTCAACCCATAGTCTTGCTCCCATCTCAGGTCTTGTTTGCAAAACCCCACACTAGAAAAGGGGCAGAACTGTTGTGAGTACTTGGATAGAAAAGACTTAGACTTGTAAAATTTGCTGTAGCTTATGTTAACTCAGACTGGCTCAGCCAAGTTAACTGCCTTGATTTAAAATGCCAGAGAAAGAAGGCATCTGGAATTTTAACTTGGAATAGTACTTGCTTTGAGGTGCTCAATTATCTGTTACTTTAACTGATAACCTCAGTTAAAATCTTAGTTGTCATGGTTTTCCTGCTGTTGTAGTCTCAGGTAGGAAGCCTCCAGCAGGAATTTCCTGCAGCCCCAGATAAGAACCTTTTTCTTTTTTTTTCTTTTTTTTTTATTTATTTTCTTTTTTCTTCTTTTCTCTTTTCTCTTTTTTCTCTTTTTTCTTTTCCCACTACTTTTTTTTTTTTTTCTTTCTGCTTAGATATATCATTTAACCAGATTTGCTAAGGGGTAAGTGTTGGCAGCTCTCAGGGGTTTTTGCTAGGTTGGGGATGCTCAGGATTTCTGAACGTCAAATCTTTAATGATGCATGGGAAAACCAAGGAAAACATTGACACTCTAAGAATGCCACATGCTGCATTTCTGTAGAGAAAGAAAGATGAAAACTCTTTTCTTCTACTAAACCAGTGGATTATAGCTAATGCCATGAAACTGGACCAATGTTTTCATGAAAACAAGTATTCTTTTTTGAATTCACGCCATCTTGCTTTGCCTCAAATGCTCTGTTTGGCTGAAGTTCAGCAGGGGTATTAGGAACTGCTGCTAGCTGAATGCAGAGCAAACTCTCACAGCCAAAATTAGGAACAGTTCTGTCTTCTGCAGGGTTTTTAAAACCTAATTAAAGTAAATACTTTGGAATGATTAAAAGGCACACACCATTTTAAGATAAAAGTTTATTATAGTGAAAAAAGGAAGCTCTGTAATTTAAAATGGAAAGTTTATGAAGCTTCAGGATAAACCTCAGCTAGGAAAAATAACAGGTTTCAGATGTTCCAAATATCATACGTTAACCCCAAATGATCATTCTGTAACACCAGTTTCCTTAGTCCATGCTGGTCAGAATTAGAACACCCACTCTGCTTAAAGGCACAATGCTCACTGCCATCAGCCATTAATCACCCTGTTCCTGTCCCGTGTCAAGGCTCCAAGCACCGTGATTTTAAAAATGGGTGATTGTGTATCTATCCCAACTAGATCAGATTTCATCATATCTAGGCCTGCTTTGAGCAGGAGGTTGGACTAGAAACCTCCTGAGGTTCTTTCCAAATGATCCTAGGGTTCTAATAAAACAAATGACTGCTGAGCAGTATCTGATGAGATCAAACATCTGGAAATGGCATGTTTTGCAAGGTTGTTAGTATTCTAAGTAATACTTATGTATGGCAGAGAAAGGGGGAGGATATTCAGATGTTATTTACTTAAGAGTAGCTGTTATTTAATCTACAGGATCAGATTTATTTGGATAGTTACTATAATTAAATTCCAACTGAGTACTAGAAACATTGAAAGTTAACAACTGCATAATAAACTTCCTAGGCAACAATTAATTGTGTTACGGAGACAAGTCTGCTAATCTTTTAAAGGTACTATGAGAAAGGAAACAGAAAAAATATTATCAGAAAGCAGTATAGTTTAAATTACAGACTAAATTTTAAAAGTCAGCCCTTGGTTTGTCCTTACGGGAGCACCCTCCTGATAGCATGCAATAAAAGACAGTGCAGGAGGGTTTTAATGGATGAACCCACAAGCACTGTTTGAGGCGTTTGGTGTGCTGTGATTGAATTCACCTAGCACATGTCACTGGAGCCTACTTGCTCTAAACAAAAAGGAGTAGTTAACAGAAAATTCCTATTAGGTAGGTTACTCAAGGTATTTTCTGGCTCAATTTATTCCCTCAGCTTAGACAACTAGTGCCTGGCACTTAAGGTTGTGGCAAAGTGCAAACCCCATTTCTCTTTCTTCCCTTCCCTTTGCACTGCTTGAGTGAAAACCACCTGTCTGCTTTTGGCATCCTACCTAATAGGCCCGAACTGTTCTGTTTCTATACAATACTTGATCAAAAGCTCTAAGGAGGTCTTCTTAGCCGTTTGGTTTACCTTGCCTTGAGAAGGTCTGGCAAGATATTATATAATTTGTTCCTCTTCCCATATACTGCTGGGATAACACTTATCTGCTTAGCTCACTTGGAAATACTTGGTATTTCTGTATGGTGTTATGATTGGCAAAAGTGGTTTTTTATCCTCTACCTTTGAAATGGAGAAAGTTGCCTAGGTTAAGAGAAACTTTTGCAACAGTGGGCTTTTGTGGCATGCCAATTTTCAACACTTTTTTGCGCTCATTTTTATTGCCCTTTATCATTGGTTGTCCATTGACTATGCCTAACTTAATCCTGTGTCTGCTTGGCATTGGGCATTGTACTCGGTTTGGTGAGAGACATCCTCACAAATAGTGAGGATCTGTATGAGCTGGCCTTCAAAATGTGATGTCCTTGTGGTTGCAATGTTGTCCCATCTTTTGTTTCACACACTGTGCTGTTTTTACAAGTAGTAACTCACAGCAACCCTTTGCAGCTATAGAATTCAATAATACGTTGTCAGCAATCAATTACAGAAATGCACAATATTCAAACACAGTGTTTGTGTCATTGCCAAAGTACAATAAGCTCTCTTTTTCAGAGGGTACTAATAGCAATGACTTCTTTTCAGTCCAACTATTGCATTCCTACTGTGTTTTTTTTTTTTTTGCTGCAGTCCCTGGAAAGCATGCTGCAAATCCACAGTCTTGAAGAAGGAGTATGCACTGTGCCAATATGAACTTTACTTCAGGATCAGACCTTTATCACCTGAAATTTCTTATTCAAACTTTTAAATAAATGAATCCGTTTCTGTGCACAATGCTTTAAACAATTAGTTAAGATCCTTGAGCCAGCATGTCCTGACCTATTTTATCCACCTCCGAACTGAATTTTGTGATGAGCCATGATGAGCACTTGTTAAATGTGGGTATAAAAACACTTTCTAGCATAAGGAACTTGTGTGATGAACCCTGCAGATGATATAATCACTTCACAACAGACTCTTTTAACCTGATGAAGTTACCTATTAGAAGTACAAACAAACATTACTATTTCTTGGCTAAAACTGAAAATTAGCTTGAGCTTTTTAAAGTAAACAATAATGCAATTAGCTGCTATAAAGACAATTCTGTGATTATCCAACAAGGCTACTCATCATTTGACACTGAAAATTATCCCTACTCAGAAAAAAAAAAATATTATAAAGCAAAGGAGAAAGCAGGCTATCAGACATTTTTTCATACCTTTATGGATGATTTATTTTACGAATAAAATTTTCTTCTATTGTCAAGATATTTTATCAGGGGAAGATGTGCTGTGTCATTGCTAGTATACATAGTGGATGGTATAGTGAAGGCTAGTACTGTGTAAATGAATCTATATAAAATAGTGAAAAAAGGATCATCTGCTTCAATTTCAATTTAGATGAGTTCCTAATCAGTCAGAGAACCCTGCAAACTTGTCTCATGTACTCTGGTTTCACAACCGGCCTATTTACTTATATTTAAATATTACGCATGGTATAGGGAAAGATTTAATTCTCTGCTTTGTTGAAAAACATGCAGTAATATGGCCTCCTGTTCTCTCTCAGCATGAAGGTTGTACTGGTATCACAATTTGAATGTGCCTGTCAGAAGAAATGACCCTGAGGGAACTTTTATTATTCTGTTTTTTAATTGGACCGTTCTCAGTTAAAGTAGTGTCTTCAGAAAACTCCGTGCTTGTCACTCAGCTACATTTTTCAGGAGGCAGCAAGTCAACAGTGTTCAAAACTGGTAAGCTCCACTTTGAGGCTGTGCATAAGCATGTTTAGAACAGCTGATACGTTAGATGAAATCTGCGAGTAGCTTTCCATCTCTCCCTATTCACAAGAAAGCAGGAGGAATTCACATGGAAGCACTTTCCAGCTTAAGAAATGTGATCAGTTTACTGTTCAGTACCTACCACTACACCTTTCTGTAGACTGTTAACTTGAATTCTAAAATCAGCCTCTTTATTTTTTTGTGCTCAAAAAAAAGTCAAACTTGTCTGTCTCTTAAAATTCCACTTACAGACAAAGGGCCTCTGAGTCTTTCTTTCAAGATTAGCTGCTGTACTTTCTTAGTAGTCAAGGAAATCACTTAAAACTAGAGGGGAAAAAATTCTAGCTAACCTACTTTAAGTGACCTAACCAGGTCCTTCCCAGAACTGCTTCCTTAGCCCACAGCTATGTAGAGTCTGTAGTTTAATGAAAATGTGAGGAATAGAGGTTCCTTATAAATTGTTTTAGAAAGACAGTATTGTTTGATGAAAAGTTAGTGTAACCATTATAACTGTCTCTACTTGTTAATTTCCTAAACTGTCTTATTAATGGTAACTTCTGTGTTTATAATTGTTGGTACTAGATTTTTGGCTACAGCATTTCTTTTCAAGTAGATCATCTATCAGCAAATGCTGCATGAAGGTATCACCAGTCAGTTATGGTTCTCTTAGGGATCATTAAATTTTGGTACTTTGACACTATAATGCATCTTGGGTGAAACAGCCTAATAAATACAATACAAGCAAATAAATTGGACATTAAAAAATATCAACATTCATGAAAACAGAACTTTTCTGCGTTTATTCTAATACTTACTTAAGATGGGCTGGACTGGCTTTTTGGACTGTAACAACTGTAGCATTCTTTAGGAATTGTCTTCCTGAGCAGTTTGGCATCATTTATGCTGAATTAACTAATGAAGTGTAATTTTCTCTGCATGTAATTTTGTATAATCTGATAATAAGCACAGTTTAAAAAATTGGCACATGCATCATGTTTTCAGGGGTGCAAGGTAGTTTTAACAGCACTTCATGACCTGCCGTGAATTCCTGTGTGTCTGAATGGGACTGAAGACTGTTTTATCCACAGGATCTCAAAACACTCTGCAGTGCAGCACATTTTTTGAAGTAACTTGATATGAACTGGGAACAGAACGCTAATCAACAGGCTTCTGAGTGCTTAGCTTTATCCACTTGACTTTTGTGTCTCTCATGGCCTTAAGCATAAGGAGGTTTATTGATTTCTTGCTAACATCTTTGACACAGTTTGTGTTACCAGTAGTGCTCGCTGTTTTTGGAGTGGACATCAAAGTACTGGCCTGCAGCAGAATGAGTGGAAAAGGACAGTCACTTCCTCATGTTACAGATTCCTAAAGAGAGCTCAGGTTAAGGTTAAGGCTTACAAAGTGTTTCTTCCTTTCTTCTTGGAATCCTGAGTTTTATTCTAGTGACAGGAAAGGGTCCTAGGCAACCTGCTCTGTTGGCCTTGCTTTGAGAAGCAGTGTTGGACTAGTTAATATCCCAAGGTGCCTTCCAACCTCACTTATTCTATCACTCCTTACCAGGCAGTAGGACTGATCAGTCAAGAAAAAGAGCTTTGAACAAGCCATTGTCAGGCTTTTGAGAGATGCAGTCAAAGAGAACAGTTTACTGCCTGCAGCCCTCAGCACTACCAGATAATGCAACTTGAATCCTTTCTTCACACAGAAATGCTACTATTCTTCCACTCATTAATTTACCAGTATTCTGGTGCAAGATTTCTTAAGATGTTTTAATTCAGTTTATACAACAAAGTGCCAGAAGTTCATTTAAGATGTTTTTATTAAATTTGAAGTGGCCTATATCAAGTTGGCTAGAGAAAAGTGAGCCCCACAGGAGCAGCAATCTTATGTTGCTTTGTTTCCTGTACAGGAAGATAACACTTGCAAAAGTCAAACTTCACAGCCACATATGCACTAGAAGTCGAAAGCACAAACTCTTGTCTGCCACTGCTGACAGGGAGTATCAGCTATTATTATTTATGTTGTCTTCTCTGTTAGAAGCTGTGTAGCAACAGTGAGCTGGCAGCTTTTGTGCTTTGCTGCCACAGAAAGCTCCATCTAAATACCCATAATTATGTAGACCAGTGTCTGCAGGCTATCATGAGACATTTGCTGTTTTTGTACTAGTTTTATGAACTACATATATGTCCTTTTATTATAAATCTGTGTTTTTATTTCTACAGTGTATTTATCAGAAAACAAACAAAAAACCACCATAGAATAGGTCAGAGGAGGAAAAAGAAGAGGAGTTCCTAATCCCAAGAGGAAAATAATTATGGTTTAAGAAAGACCAGGTCATAAGCTAGTTATTCATTTGGGGATGTTTTTTAGGGACTTCAAAGTTTGAGAGAATTCTACTTTGAAAATTTCATGTTCTTCCATAGCAGACCTCCTCACAAATGTGACTATAGAAAATTTGGAAAAAAAAATACTTCCACCACGTTTGTGGAGAGAGAGAATGAATATACTACATAAGACAGAAATGACTGGAATACTTTAACTAATTTACAGAAACTCAATGTCCTCAATACTGGGGAAGGGAAGATGTGAACTTAATGGTGAGGAGGGCAATCCTAAGTGCTGGTAGATCAACAATATTTACAAGTTTCCTTCTCTCTGTAGTCCTCTGATCCCTGCACTATTCTGAAGCTAATTCCTTCATAATTATCTGTTTTAGCCCCAAACGCTAATACTAGAGGGACGTGATCTATTGCAGACCAACTCCCCTCCTTATTTCCAAATGGAATGACATAGCAGGAAACAGACGGCAGCAGTGGCAAGGTACCCAGCTTGGCATATAGAGTTGTGCTGGTAATTTTGATGTAAATAGGAGTTGGTTAACTGACCTTAAAAAATAACCACAAGGCTACATCTATGGAAGCTTATGGTTTCTGCCTTAAATACTGCAAACCACTGTTAGCTTATCAGTAATTGTTTCTGTTTCTTGTGAGCCTGGGAGGTCGTGAAGTTTTAAAGGTGCATAGCTATGTCCTTGAAATTCCTTGAAGTAGGTTATTGTTTTCTTCTGTACCAGTGCAAAGCCTAACACAACAGTGATCTCATACTTTGAGATCCTCGGTGGCACGACCATACAAATGAATAGCTGACAATAGCTGGTTCACTTGCATTGAAATTAGTAGTTAGCCTTAGTGACTGTGGAGTTGGTATGTATGTTTGTCTGTATGAAAATACAGGGCAGGCAAGATGGAAAGCTGTTCATACTGCTTTTACAAGTAGTATTTGAATGATATTGGGCATGAAGGCATAAGCAGACTAAGCAAAGCCATATATTCAGACTTCTGATGCAAGGATGGACAAACCTTCCCTCTACCTTTTGTACGTAATAGCATTTGGATTTTCCATCTGGTAATGTTCTTAACTCATTCGGTGGAGTAGTCCTTAACTGTGCTGTTGTTGAAAAATGTAGGGGTTTTTTAAGGAAATTATATAGTTATGAGACTGTGGATAAAATCTTACAAAATACTAGTATGGAACTGTTTATCTGGGTGGAAAGAGAACTGAGAGTACAACCTGTTTGTTCTCATTGGAAGTCCTCAAAAATCTAGGGTCAACACTTCATGGCCTCGGGCCTATGTGCAATCAGTGGCCTTAAGCAAATATGGAGGTCACGTATTTTGACAGAATGGTTTTGTATTGCTTGCTAGGTGTCACTGAATCCATATAGTTGCTCTCTAAGTTGACTTACCAGGAAGGAAGAAAGTCGCTGTGGTTTTGAAATACTTTCCATAGTTAGACTTTGCTTACTGTATAAAGTGAGCCATTGGTAGCAGGGCCATCAGCTACCGGTGCAGCTACAAAAAAACATAGCTGCAGTCTTTGGCCAGAATGCACCCAGTTCAGCCTCATTCACTCCTGCTCTTTCTGTCAGTAAGGGGTTTATTGCAGGTCAGTGCTTATGCTTATCAACCTTTGATCTGTGGACCTTTGGAGATCTTTAAATATATGGAAAAGGCCTGCACATATACCTTTGCTCACAAGCAAAAAAAAAGAAACTATAAGAGTCAAAGGAATCAACCCTTTTAAATTTGTACTGCTTTGTAAACAGAAACAGGGTAACTTTACACAGGATGATGCTGGTTATTCCCACACCCCTGCCCCAGGAGTTATAAGACATTTCTAAATTTTGAGAAATCCAGTACTGAAGTTTGCTGCTATTTAAACAGCCCTTTTCATCTGTGGATATTTTGCAAGAGAGATGATATTTTAAAATAGGTGTACATATGCAAAAAGGCACAGAGGCTGATATGACAAAGACCACCTTGCAGCTCAGTGGCAGAGAGAGGTTTCCTACTGCTTGCCACTAAAATGCCCCGTTTTCCCAAAGACGATCGGGTAGCGCTCTATCTTTTGATTCATCACTCAAATCTCTCTGCAGATTGGACAGCTGAAGAAATTGCTGTTCTCTGTCTGCCTCGACAAACAAAAGCATTTCCTTACCCTCAGCATGCCCTTAACCCTGTTGTGGAGGGGCCATTAAGGGCAATTCAGTCCACATTGTGGATTTGATTTTTGGTTTCTCAGATGAGGTTGCCAAAGCAGGGAACAGTTAATGCCAATTACAGTTAATGCCAATTAGAGTCGTGGCTTTTGTGTGAAGAACATTAGCCTGGTAAGAGCTGTCCCGGGACCACCAAGCTGTTTTAAAGAAGCCAGCAAACAAGCCACCCAATGGAAATGGTTTTCAGTTTTGAAAGTACAGCATCTTGCCAGGGTCTTTGGAAAAGCTGTTGAAAGCAAGAAATTCCTTGGTAATATCTCCACCTTGAATTTTTTTTTTTTTTTCTTATAGTGCACTTCTGTTTTTTTACAAGTACTTTAACATGATCTTCTAAAATGTGATTAACTTGTGTATGTGCTTGAGGCTTTCATGAACAAAACAGATTTTAAAGTGACTTTTCCTGTTAACATAAAGTTACATGTAACCAAGAGGCTGTGCCACAGCGCTTTGTGTGAAACCTTCTGTGCCAGGTAGGTTCACGTTTCACCAGGGTAGCACTGATTTCTTTTCGCTCCTAGGTTTGCATTTCCAAACATACCAGTACACAAGTACTGAAGGATTAACTTTACATCTCATAAAGAGGCTGGCATTGTGCATGACAATGCACAACCTTTGGTATAATTACAGCAAGCCATGAGAAGGTTCAACTGTTTCATTAGCTGACTGAAAACAACAAAGTCTTGCACTTCATTAAAATCAGATGTAATACTTGTGTTCCAAGATCGGTTGGAAACTAATAGGAATAATCCGAGCCATAATATCCCAACTAAGGCTGAGCTGTGCCAATCACATTGGGCATCATACTGCAGTGATTCTGAATTAAAATATGTCATGTCACAATCCTGACTTCTGGATGTACTCTCTTGGGGATGTGAAGAGTTAAGGCAAGATGATGTGGGCTTTGCTTATGAAAGCATGTATGTGGAGGTCTTTCCTGCCTGACAGATTACCTGAAGATGCACCAGCAGTTTGTGGGCCCCTCAGTTTGAAGGCTACACAGAACTGATGCAGTGGTTAAACCATGAGAAGGAAGGAATCCCTGCATCAGCTCTTTAAATTTAGAAGTCTGGACCTCCTAGTGATTAAGAAAGGGCATGAGGGATCTGATTAGTATTATTCAAAAAAGACAGAGTCACTTGAACAGCCGCAGTGCTCCAACACTAAGCTTGTAGTTCCCCTTGCTGGACAGGGAATCATACCCTTCACACTAGTGCAGGGAGAGGGGTGCACAACTAAACAGTTATGATGGACTCTTTCAGCTGGATTTCTCTTGTCAGTGTCTACTAAACTGAGGCAAGAAATATGGTTAGGGGTTAAGCCCAGAAATATAAACAGATAACTTTTAACTGGTCCCTACATGTAACAGAAGAGAGAGCAAAGTCCAGTTTCCCCATCCCCATAGTCCAGGCAATATTTATTCTCCCTTATAGATGGCTTAGCCTGTGAGAAGGCAAGATTTTAAAATAAAGAAAGCAGAAAGATGTGGTTTTGTTTCTTATGTTTTAAAAAAAGTCTTACCCAGCCTGAAAAGCAAGGCTATAATTGTGAGATGAATAAAATAATTACATATAATCTAAGAGGGAAAAAAAGAACCCTTTAAATGTTTTGCTTGTTTTTTTTAATATTTATTTAGCTTTAGTTGCTAACACAGTGGTGGAATGGAGCCCTTTTTAGAGGGTGGAGAGCCATTATCTCTTGAGCTAAGTTGTAAAATCTTTCATTTTACATACTCTGAGGAAATTCACGGAACTAAGGAATCCTAGGAAATATGGATTAAACCATAACATTTAAAATTAAAAGTCATTCTGATAGGAAAAACAGCAGCAGCCATAGCAACAACACAATGGCATTTGAAATACAACAAAAATCAAGAAGCTTATGACCAACTTTTAGCTGTTTCTCTCAAAAAGTTTGTATGATTTAAGGGTATGGCCTTTACTATCTGTCTTCTATCAGGGAGTCTCTAGTGCTGGAGCAATGAAGGACAATATAATTCACAATCTGTTGGCTTTTTCTAGAAATAGATTGAAAGCTCTGTGGAAAACCATCTGAAATCAAGAGAAAAAATTCCTAGAAACTGCAGAGTCTTGAATTAGATGCAAAATCACTTGGGGTCTTTCTTCCCAAAACTTAGGAGCTGGAATCTTGTCTTTTCATTAGCTCCTGCAAGGAAAAAGTCTGCAGTGAAATGGAATGAAACAAAACAGAACAAGCTGTGTCTGAACTTCAGCCAGACACCCCGTTTTGGATCCCAAGGGAACTTTGATGTGCTGGTGGAAAACTGATTTTTTATAACGTGTGGCTGTGATAAAGGCATTTACATAGTGAAGGAGGCCTGACTGGGTTAGGAGAAAGCTGAGAATATAAAAGCAATGCAATGTAACCTGTGTTTTGATTCAAGAACCCTCTCATGGAATGAGCTGACGGAATTAAATTTCACAAAGTGTTAGAGCCTTAGTTGTGTCTTGGTACCTTTCATCACACAAAATGATATTCAGCCCAGAACTAAAACATTAAATCAGAGATATGAATTGAAAAAATAAGCAGGAAAAAACATGACTTTTGACTAAATGAATTGGCTGTAAAAACAGGGGTGAAAATGTGGTATAAAATTATCAAAGCTCTCTGCAATTTTTGCGGCACTTTCTCAGCCACAGATATTCTTTCCCACATAAGACAGTAACTTGTTTCTTTGTAGAGCTATCATTAAGTACAGCAGAATGCCAAGTCAATGTCAAAGCTTTGAAAGCAAACTATTAGTGTTTTCTTTCGTCCTTCCTTCCTTTGGAAAAAAAATGAGAGATTTGTTTCAGTTATGCATTTTTAACAGATTCAGATTACAAAACAATATATTCTACACACATGAAAATGAAGATGCCAAGGATTTCTTTCAATAAGATCTTTCCAAACAATCTGTTCTTTCCTGCAGAATGTGTATATGAGACCTTTGGAAAGGTGAGGAATATTTTCAGCATACAGATAGCAGTCTGCTTTCTAATTCCATCTTGCCTGACTGGCCTGGCTGAACTTTCTTACTGATCAGTAGTGACTGGATCACGCATGAAAGCATGCTAATGCACAGTGCTGAAGCAATGGTAGCTGACTGAGAACAAGGATTACAACTGTATATCTGAGGTGTGTTTCAGTCTGCGATTTTTGGAGCCTTGTTAGGTTTCTTCTTCGTAATTAGATTGTTGTGAGCAGCACGGTTGATGAAACGTAATCATAATAACTCCATCTAGGACTGAGGTTGCATTACCAGAAATGTGAGTTATGTCTACATGACACAATGCGGCGTTGTGTAGCTATAGCAAGTTAGCTCTGAGGACCAGAAAAATGGCCTTGTGAGCTGCAAATAAACTCCTGGTGCTGTGCAGCAGGGGAAGCTCAGGAATGCAGGCTGGTGGCAAGGCAGCTACAGGGAGGCATAGTGAGCGCTCTGTGTAGCCATGACCTCCCTCCCACTACTCCACTGACCTGCACGATTTACTTGGTTGTCTGCAATCAGAGAGAATGGTAGATACACATGTGTGTTCTTTCCACACCAAAGATAAACCCTAATGCTGGGCATGCACTGAAAGGAGTTCTTCAAAAAGGTTTTATGATGTAGTGCTCAAGAGGAGATTCTCTGGATTCATGGCATGTCTTCCTCATGGTTACTTTGTGTAGCCCTGGCCTCTAGGAATTGACTTGGGTGTTTCATTACCTCTTAAGCTCCCTATAAAGTTTGGTAAAATATGGTGCGTTTCAGTATCTGTTGCTGTCTAATCTTTAGGAAACACGTAAGTTGGAATCTTTTATTAATGTACTGTTCTATTGGAACTGAAAAATCTAGCTGCTTTGGTCACTCATCCCTGTGCAGTTTCAGCCATTAGACCAGGAATTGCCTTGCTGGAGAGTAACCACTTTGGAATTGGGCTTTTTTTTATGTGTTAGGTCTCATCTGGAATATTTTAGAAGAGGATTAATCACTTCCCAGTTTTGTTGAACCTGAAACAAGACTTTCTGACTAAAATTTACATAACTTAATTTTCCTGTGGCTGCCTATAAAAACCACCAAGAAATCATGCCATCCAGCAAGGATGCTTTAATTTGGTTTTAGGGAGAAAGAGACTCTGTTTGGCACAGAGTCATGGTGTAGTGGAAATATACAAAAATAATAGACTAACAATTTTTTTCTATACCCTATGTCCCTTATGCAGTAAGCTTGTTTTCATTTGCAGAAGCATGGACACACTTGTAGGCGTCTCCTTGTTCTGGGCAAAGATGGAATCAGTTGCCAACAATCAGTATTTTGCTTTTTCAGTTCCATGTTTCTTGCAAAGGGATAAAAACAACACCCGTTCAGTGCTGGAATAAAGTAAGTGATTTGATTATGAAAATGAGCTATAGAAAAGAGAAAACATTTGACTAAATTTGTGAGTAGAACTTGAGTAACTTGACAAAATGCTCTGAGGGAAAGGGCGTTTTTCCACAGATTATTTGCTGGAGCCTGTTCTGTTGCATGCTCACTGCAGTCCTTATCAGTAGATGAGGAAATTGAGAGCCTGCCTGAATATGGCATTAGTTGCTGTAATCCATCTGCAGTGGAACTGATTTACCCTGCACTTCCTCCATGGAGGTGCGTCAGCACACACAGTAATTCACACACATCAAGAGGCACATTAACAAGTTGACTCTCACCTCATGTTTTTGTGAAGTTAGGATTTTGTTTTCTCAGGGCTGCAGTGCAGAGGCACAGCCTTTTCTAAGGTGTGTTCCCATGGGCAGAGCACAGTTAGCGAAGGTCACTGAAACCCATCGCCCATGGAGTCATGGTGCAGGAAAGAGGAGCAAAGCACTCCCATGTCTGAGGTTGGAGCCAAATACCAGACTCTGTACTCAAAGTGTATTTGCTAGTACTGACTAATACAATGACCTTTTGTTACATGAACTAATGTGTCACATGCAGTAATCACTTCAACAGGACATGACACTGTCTTGTGTTGGAAAAAAATCCACCATATTTCTAAAGAGGAATTAGAAATCTGCTCTTGGTAAGACCCATGATCATTTCAGCAGATAAATAGTCTTATCTGTTTACTCCGGAGTGCCTCTTGTCCGCTACTGTTGGGATGCAAAGAGGAAAAACATATCAAAAGTATCAAAACAGTCTCTCATTGCTGAAATGCTCAACTTGAGGCAGAAGTTATTGTTCAAACGGTGAGATACTGTTAATGCAATAAAGCACACTACAAACAGCTGCCAGCTCTCAGACAGCAAATTCTTCACCAATAAAGGATTAATAAGCTTCTAGGAGTAGAATTAGCCAACAGTTTCCTGTCAAAAAAATTTAAACCTACCATGGTCTATTTTTTCTTTACAAGAATTTTCAGTTTCTGTTAAGTGTCTTTTTTTTTTTCACCAAAGACATGTTTTTAAGGGGAAAAAAAATCCATATTTTACTAAAACAAGTGAGTATGGAATATCAAAACCTTTTCGGGGGAAAAAAATGAAATAAATAAAAAAGGAAAATTAGATACTTTGGTTTCCCCTAAAAAACAGAAGTAAAAATATTGAGAAAACTGATTCTTCAAGTACCATGAAAAATATTTTCCATATTTGAACTTTTCCTGTTAGTCTGTGTTGAGAGCAAGTCTTTATTTTGTCATAAAAATCATCAACAGCCACATGTATGATAACGGAAGTGCCTTAAAAGCAAATTATAAATAGTTTTTATATCTGTATGACATCTCATTGACAAAACAGTATTTTAAAAAGTAACCTTAATCAAACAGTTTTTTGTAATGTACCTACTTTCATAAAACCCCAATAACAAGTCAGTAACTCAGTTTCCATCACTTAACCTGCTGGGACATTTGTGGTTTAGTTTTAATAGCTTTATAGACATAGAATTCTAACTCCAGCAAAGTATCATGTTAAAGGATTTATGCATTTAGTGTACTGTCAAGTGCAAATACTGGCATTTAAACCTAGCATTTTCCAGACTGCCAGCCAAACCTCTGTTTAGGATGTCTGGATGTAGTCATGTTGGGATTTTCCTACTTTTCTCTTGTCACAGGTTGGCTTCTATGACTGACTCTTCAGCTTGGTATGTCAATATGAACATTGCTCTTTAAGTTTGGAATATTTGAAGTAATTTTCTTGTTTTAACCAAGCTGAATTTTAGATACCTGAAATAGATGGGTTCACAGTGTGATGTATATGGTGTGGTTCTGAGTGTCACAAGATTTATGCCTAGTATGAAGTGCTTCAAGAAATTAAAACAAATTTAAAATGTTTCAGATCAGCCACCACAAAACTGAAATACTATGAATTCACTTCATACACTTTGCATGTAAAACTTTGCCTTGATCTACTATGCCTTGCTTTGATAAGTCCACCTGGAACAAAGAGATAAAAGTAGTGTCCATTATCCAATGCAGTAAGTACTGTGACAGCCAAATGAAGAACATTCCAAACATGAGTGAACTTCTACGACTTAGGACAATCATGGTTGAAAGAGGGACAATTAAAGACAGCACGTCATGAGACACGAGCCTGAGACACACAGGCATATTAAGAATTATTTGTGTGTAATGTTATTACTTGTGTGTGTGCCCCATTGGTGATGAGGGCTTTTCTAGCTTTCACGGTGGTGATCCCTTTCCAGAAGTCCAGAATGTGGAGAGGAGAACTGTCCAGTGAATGTATCTATTTTGATCACTGTATCATATCAACTCAAAATTCCTGCTTTTCATGTATCTGGTGTTTAGGTATGATGGCACTTTTAAGAAATTCAAGCAGATCATGATGCTAAAATAAGATGTATTTTGAGATCTTCTCTCTTTCGCAGAACAATACAATATATTCTCAGTTGTCATGTGCCCTTGTATGTGGATAGTTCCATCAGACTCCCATCTACCCTCTGACTTTGCATTGATTGTTTGAGGCACAGATATACATGTGAAAGTATGGTAAATATTCTTTTTAATTGCCTGAAAACTTATACTTCTGCACTAAAAGAAGAATATAAATTTCTGTGGGATGTACCATATGCTTGCTTTGTTTCTGCCCAAGTCTCTGGACAAGGTTGACTGTATTTCATGGATGTAACAGATGATATTTGGGAAAAAAGTTATAGCATTTTTAATAACCAAGGGTCTCAGTATGAATGCAAATACACAGCACTTTGCTTATTCTCTGCAATTTTTCCAAAGTTTGCAGGAGCTGTTCTTTTAATAACTATTTACATTAGAGTTATTGTAGATAGAAACCAACATTTCAGAAGACGATTATTTATCTTTGTATACAATATGTAATGAGCATAATTCTCAAATGTCTTAATGTAGAGCCTTTGTGTGTGGCTTCCTTACTGTGTTAGGACAAACCCCTTGCATTTCTAATCACATTGCAAAGATGAGCAGGAGCAAGTACTGTGTGACTGCTTAAACAAAGATGATCACAGGCACTGCAGGGAGGTGAGAAAGCACCTTTGCCATGTTCTCAGCTGTAACAGCAGAAGCATGAGTTTGCTCATCAAATTCCTTCTGCAGCTGGTCCCTCGGGGAGATAAGTGTGGCCCCCTCCAAGTTTGCTTGTACCGACACGTCTGCTTTGAGAGTGGCAAATTAGAACATCTCCATGGAGTGGAGGCTGCTGCTGCCAGGGCACACGGCCTGCATGTGATGTTGTGGTGGTCTTGGAACCTCAGAGCATTCTTTACAGGGCAGTAGCATGGGCCAGTCCTCTTCAGGACTGATGCAAGCAGGAGTTTATAATGCTTGCCAGACAGCTAAAAGGCTGCAGAGAAATAAAAATATCTGAGGCTTCCTGGAAAGTTTTCTACATTGCCCCTAGCTAGTCTGAGAGACCTCCAATTGCTCCCTGGGAGGAATGGCAATGTTTTCCTACCATCCAGCCTGCCTCTGGGTTTCTAAACTTGTGCTAGAGCCATTAGCTGAATAGGAGGCATCTAGAAAGTGCCAAAAACCATGATTAAAAAGAAAACCACTGTGGTGGCAGATATAGCAGATACTTCTTCCTAATAGAGGGCATGAGACACTTGTGATACCAATTCAGTGATACAAATATACTTTAACACCTAGAAAATATCTCTGTCAATTACTTGTTGGAAGTGTGTTTAGTATCAAATTAACTGTTCATGACAGTTCACCACAAGTTATTATATGTTATTTGCTGCCACTGCTGCATTGCAAAACTGTCACTGGTGGCAGAGTAACATGAATTCATAGCATTTGATACAAAGAATCTTTCAGAAGAAAGACATACAAAGACTTTTAGCTTTTAATTATTTCATTCCTGTCATTTCCTTAAACAGATATGTGATATGAATTAATCCATCGTTCCTCATCAAATCATTTCTTGCTGTTCAGCTGTGGAATTTTAGGCTATCAAGAAGCTTGTGAGACAGGGGTGTTGATTGCCAAGCCAGCGGAAACTTTAGAACTATGTGTCAAAACTAAGCTTGTTTGACATGCAGGACCAAAACATTTGCAGTTGTATAATGATGAGGAGGCTTTGGCTTTTGTTTTCAGTTTGTTTTTTAAGTAAGTCTGGATAGCAGTTGATGTCCTATTTTGCAAGGCACTAATATTAGAGGTCTCTTTGATGTGGAGAGGAGACTGCACTATTTCTTGGGCTGTTGCTTCAGGATGATGAAGAAAAAGGAATGAAAACTGTAGCAATCAGTGTGCTGGAATGGAGGTCTCAGACATATACAGTTCATAAATGAGCATATGCTGCTTTGAACATTGCTTGTTATTGCATGTGCACTGCCTGTCTGACTCACACATTCCCATATCTACGTGGCTGGCCTCTGGAAAGTGAAAGCTGAGGCTAGCTGAAGGACACACCAGTTCCTTGATTAGATTGCCTAGTCTGTAGGTTTTTAATAAGCAGCCATGAGGTGTTTTTCAGTACACTAAGCCATGAGGATTCTTAGTGGCTGACAGTTTACCAGGAAGGCTAGAAACTAGTCTGGCAATAGCACAAGAAATTCTGGTCTTGGAAATTTTGGCCTTTGTTTGACTTTAAAATGAGTGTTTTTTAAAATTGTAAACTGTTAAGAAATTATCTATCATAGTAGCTACTCATGAGACCCCACGTGGATTCCTGCATCCAGCTCTGGGGTCCCCAGCACAGAAAGGACATCATACTATTGGAGTAAGTCCAGAGGAGGTCACCAAGAAGATTAGAGGAACAGAGAACCTCTCCTTTGAGGAAAGGCTGAGAGTTGGGTTTGTTTAGCCTGGAGAAGAGAAGGGTTCAGAGTGACCTACTTGCAGCCTTCCAGTACCTGGAGGGAGCCTACAAGAGAGCTGGAGAGAGACTTTTTACATGAGGATGTAGTGACAAGACAAGGGGGAATGGCTTCGAACTGAGAGTAGGTTTATATTAGATATTAGGAAGCAATTCTTTATTGTGAGGGTGATGAGGCACTGGCACAGGTTGCCCAGAACAGTTGTGGATGCCCCATCCCTGAAAGTTCTCTAAGCCAAGTTGGATGAGGCTTTGAACAACCTGGTCTAGTTGAAAGTGCCCCTGCCCAAGGCAGGGGTGTTGGATCTTTAAGGTCCTTTCCAACCCTGATTTGACTATGGTATATGTTCCAACATTACCTGTAACAGCAATCAGACCTGTCATTTATTCCAGGTGACTCATGTGTTCCCAGACAAAGATGATCTGGGACAGGGAAGTGAGTCGCGGTGGGTGTTATCCTGTCTGTTTTCATTGTTTCAAACAATGCTATCTTCAGACATGTGAATAGTAGGATTGTGCTGCTATTTCTTCATCACACTCTCTCCCCTCCCTCCCACCTCCTAAGGAGTCTTCTCTTCGTGAGAGACTTGAATGAGGAAATACGAAAATCTATACCCAACATTTGTTCCCCTTGGCAGCAATCAGCTGTCAATCCAGGGAAGCCACAGTCTCCTGCAGGGCTCTGCTTTATGGTGCTAGGAATAGAAAATTTTGCCTACAGTTTTTCAAACATCAGTCAAAGATCCATGGATTCTTGGGATTGAGCCCTGGGTTGTTCAGGGGGGGTAGGCAGGGGAGGGTGGTCATGTATATCAATCTTATTACTGCTGGCATCAAACGGATTAAAACTCTACAAAACAATATGGCAGAGAGGTCCCCAAAAATGGTATTTCATCCACCAGAAAATCTATGGTCTTTTATATAAACACTTTGGTTGGTTTGTAAAAGGATAAAAAGTCATGCTTGTTCAACTGCTTCCGATTGTTTAAACAGAAGAAAAGCTTTGTAGTTAAGTTGCTGGGGTAGGGCTCAGAAGATCTGTGTTCATTTTGTTCCACTGTAGAATTCCTAGGTGACCTGAACAAATTCTTTAATCTCTGTTCCCATCTAAAAAGATATGGTGATAAGACTCTTTTTATTTAAGTTTTCATGTGTGAGGTTTGGCAGCAGGTATTTTCCTCATCCTAGGGGGATACAAGGTATTCTTTAGGAGGGAACCTCATTTCAGCTGAGCATTACTGCCATTCTTCTTTGTTACACAGCTAATAAGGGTACCTGTGAGATAAAACTGTCCTATTATTGAAGTTTAGGATTAAAGGAAAAAGTTACATACTGACTCCAATGCTTTTCACATTGGCAGGGGATTTCTTACACAGTTCAGAAACCCGTATTGTTACAGAACTGGCCAGAGTCAGAGACTGAGAACCTGGAACTGCCCAAGAGGGAAAAGGGGAGAATGGATCCTTGTATTGAAACAAATGCCATTATCTTGTCTGTGGGAGAAGAAGGGAACTGCTGTGCACACCAGAGGAGGTGGGTTACTAAATTTGGTGCACAAAGAGTGAAGATACTGCTGGGACACAAGCTGTCTTCTTTTCATGTTTTAGGTGGTAAATGCAGATGTAATTTGAGAGTCAATGTGTGGCTTTTGATTGAACACAAAGGGGCAGACGATTCCCCTTAGTTCTGAAATGAGATGTAATCATATCTGTGAATTGCATGGTGGCAAATCACAGTAATCTGCCTTACAGTGCATTTTGCTGCCCAAACTGCAGAGTCCTGCAGCAGCGGCAAACCTTCCTCACTGACCTGGACTGTGTCTACTCAAGGCACAGTGCCGTACTGAAGCAACAACATACAAAAAGAAGTGCTTTCTGCCACAGCAAAGGGCAGTTTTACCAGAGTCAAATCTCACTGACCCAGGACTAGCATTGTTTTAGTCAGTTTGCATGGCTGCGTTTCTGAATAATTATTATTATTGCTGTTGTTGTTCTAAAAATAACCAGGCATTTTCAAAGCTGGCTGTTTGAATATTAGTGGGATACAGCTCCAGAGTAAATTTCTCCTATCCTGTATTAGCTGCCACTTCTGATGTCTGGAGACACTATGAGAACAAATAGTTAATGAATCTTACGTGATCAGGTAGGAACAGGATCAGAGAATACTGCTACAATTATCTTTTTAGTCCCTTCCTCTTCTCAAAGCTTTTACTCTTATTTAAATCATTAAAATAGCAAATTGAGCAAATTTTGTAAGCAGAATGTAAGTAACATGAAAGCCAAGAGAACAGCTAATGAAGATCACAGCCCTGAATACCTGCCCTTCTCACCACTTTCTCTAACACTATTAATATAGTAGAATAGTATGTAAGTATTAGAGCACTGAAAGGAAGAGAACAGACTAGTCACCAGATTTCAAAACCTTGAGCTCTTTAAATAAGGAAATTTGGTAGCTAGCAGGTAGAGAATCAAAGAAATCTTTTTTGATTCTTTTAATACCGATATTTAAGATTATAGATCCTTAGAAGAAAGATATTGGTAAAAGTTTGTCTTGTCTGCAGGCTGAAGATTGGTTAGAGAACTCTTCTGCTGGAATAATATTAAAATTATTCTGCTTGATGGAGTTTGCTAGAACATCAGGAATTTTTATTCTCTGGATTTTTGACCAAGTGTAACATAAAAAAGTAGATTTTGTGCAGAAGGATTCTCATTTCAAAACTAGCCATGTATGGAAATAGTATGTATGCAAACCAAAATTTTCTTAATAGAAAAAAAGATGTAGGTTTTTTTGAGTTTTTGAACAAAGCACTTCATTGTGAAGTAACTACAGAAATGTTTGTATTTTTCTTGATAGTGGCTATTTAAGATGAGGATATACATGGATGAATGATGTAGAAAACATTGCTGTGGCAAAGAGTACAGAAGATTTGTTTGCCTGTGAGTAGTAGCCCTTTCTGCATCTTAGTGCCTAAATAAATGGATGATGTTTTTAGAAATATACATGTATTCACTGATAATACTGATAATTAGCACTTGATCTCCTGCCTTCAAAAACCCCCATGTCTATCGTTTAAGCAAAAGTAGACATTGCTGTCAAGCTCAGAGGTTTTGTATTTATAGTCTTTTGTCCTAATACATGATTGCATTTCCAAGTCACTGTGTTAGAGGGAAGTGTACTTATCACAACAAGAAATCAAGGTCTCCTATGTGTGCATCCTTTTATGTTCTAGGCACAAGCCAAATAATTTGAAACTAGAGACTAGGAAGGTGGACATTTTCATACTACTTCTACATTTATATTAAAAAAGATGCAAGTTAGCTAACAGCAAAATTATTTAGAGGCTCCAGGATATTAAGATAAAATAGGAAGCAATTGAAAATCTGCAAGTAAGTGAGAGAAGGTGTGATGCATCAAAGGTACATTCATATATAGTTCTAGATCCATGGCAATTGCCTCTGCCTGTTTGGCTTCACAGTGGAAAATATTCCAACCTAGTCAGAAAGGTCATTAGCTGTTGAACAATCATCATTGATCAAGGGTCATTGATCAATATCTCATGTGTGAGAGAGGAGAGAGTTGGAGAAGAGAAACAGCATGTGACTATGGGTTTGAAAGGAAGTCTGCAGGACTGGCTTCTGACCCAAAGACGAAAATAGAGGTGAATCTAAAGATGCTTAATCTAAGCTTGTGGAGCTTGGTAATTAGTCCCCATACCTGCAATGTCCAAACAAAACCAGACCATTGCTGACATACTGGCATGCCTGTGCTGCAACAACAGCAACAACCTTCCTGGGAGCCATATAGATAGAGGCCACAGACTGTGTTTGGGCTGAGGCTTGCCTACTTCACAGTATTGGCATCAAAGCAGTAGCCTGCAGATCCTGTTTTCTCCAGTGGGAGATATAAGCAGAAGATGTAAGGAATAAGATGCGACTGAGAAAGTTCTATTCTTGACTGGAATCCAGGATTTTAAATGAAGGTCTGTCAGAGAGGAAGTTTTGTGTGGGACATAACCGAAGTACGATCCCCTACAAATGATTCTGAAGGCCCTCTCTGATGGTGAGGGAGATTTTGGCCCTGGGATGCTCACTAAGAATCAGATAACCACACTATAATTCTCTGGTCAAGTGTTTTCTTATTACTAAATTACTGACTGGGATGAATAACAGGCATCAGCTTCATTACTGTGACTTTCTTTTTGTCCTTCCTTCCTTTCTTGAATGCTGACATGCACTTTCAGTGTGTGCTAGCAGTGCTGCTTAAAACTGTTGTGATCATGTGAATCTCTGATCTTGAAAGTAAAAGCAAGGTGTACTAAGCCACCTTGCTGTGTTGGATGAGCTTTCCATATATGCTCCCCACTCAGGCCAGAGGAAGAGTCTGTGGCAAAACCTTGGATAACTCTCTGAAGGTGCAGTGTTGACTGCTGGTAAGAAGGCAGATGGAGTGTGGATGGCGTTTACTATAGCTGATAAGCATGGGGGCTTTATGGCTCTTGGAGTGTGCAAACTTTGCAACAGTGCAAACTTGAACACAGTTGTGTCAGGGCACTGCAAGGCACATTCCATACCGGTGTGGAGCATTCGGTGCTGTAGATGCTGGGGTAGCATCCTGGTGTAGAGTCGCTGTCAGCTGGGAGCGGTGCACACTTCCACTGCTGAGAATTTTTCTGTAATGATGAGAGCAACTATTTTATCTGTTTAACTACACAATGCAAGTGCCTCTTGCGAAGAGCCTGTCTTCTCAGTTTAAAGATGTGTTAATTGAATAACAGACAATATTTGTCATGAGGGAGCTATATGTCTCAGGAATGTCTGTCACTGAATCACAGCAAGCTCTGCAAAGCTATATTTTTTTAAATAGCACATCCTTGTGCACTGTGTGGGTTCAGCTGTGGCTATTGTTCTAGACAAGACTGGCCATAACCCCTGGAATAGATCAGCAATGTGAGCTTTGTTTTGTTCTTGTGGCAACCCTTGTAACCTAAGAAGTCAATAGCTGACTTTTTAATTTTAATTTATCTTATAATACAGAAATGGCAATGTGCTTCTGGTAAAGAAACCAAATTCTGTTTGTTTCTTCCAGTCTATAAAGAAACATTGTGTTCACCAGATCTTTCTTCTTCAATAATTTTGAGACTACAGTCTTGAGGTTATACCCCTCAAAAATCCTATGAAGAACTGCTCTGTCTAACTATTCACAGGATCTCAAAGTAATTATTGTATGTTTTTAGTGCCTGTCTCCATCTAGGATATCAATTCACTAATCTTCAAGAACTTTTGGAAATCAGATTGCAAAAGACCGTCTCGAGATGTCTTAAGCAAGTTTGCCTCTCTGATGATAGATACTAAAATATACTACAATCAGTCTCCTTTCAGATATATCAGATCAGATACTCAAAATCGCTAGTCAGTTTTGAAAGCTAGACACCCTTGCTGAGTGCCTTTCCATGATGTATCATGTTGAAATAGTACTTTCTAAAGCTCATAATAATTTAAGACATCTAGAATTATAAGAGCAGTAGTTCATAAAAATGTATTTTTAAAAAATTGAATTCAAATTAAAATCAGACTGCTTTTGCTCCTGGCATACATTTTAAAAACATTATACTGAGTTTCTATGAGCAAAAGTCTCAGCTGATTTTGGTGTTAACTTCCTGTCTGCTGTCTGGAAACAGTGAAGTGTTTTTACTGCTCACAAAAAACACCTTGATTGGCCCAGGCAGCAAACTATTAACAAGTTAGTAGATTTCTAAATCAAATTGGACACACAGGCACAGTTCACAGTGAGGACCTGTGAGGAGAGAAACAAAATGCAAAGCTGGGTAGGCTTTGCCTAGCAGCAGGAGCATTAGGTCAAACTTCACAGCTATTGTCGCTGTTTGTCATGAGGAAGCTTGTGGGGCAGTCCCTGTTACTGATAGTGCCTTAATAATTTCTGCAGGGATGTGTCACTTGACCTTGGGTAAAGTTTGATGTCAGGGAAGTTAAACTAGAATCACTTTGCTGGAAACAATGAAGGCAAATTCCTTCAGTTCAAATCCAGACTTGCTTCTGTATGGCTCATTCTTAAACTGGTTTGTTATTACATACCTTTGATTTTACCTTTTACGTAATGGATATTGTCCTAGAGGATGTAAGGTATTCTCATCTCTTCTTTCATGGTGTCTCTAACTGAAGAAAACTTTGATGTAGGTATTTAAGTGTGATTTTACAGAGAAAAAAGCCCCACAGTGCATGTCTTTAAAAACACAGGAAGAGGAAATCACACTGCCATATATTTGGGTCAGCCATGCAAAATGAATCATAAGAATCTCCCAAAATCACTTAGAGGTTCACCCCTCTCTGATATTAAAGCTCTGGTATGTCCAAGACTGAATGTGTTTCTGGTTTGTGTCCTGGCTGACAAATTGAGCAAGAGCTTCACAAACAAAGAGCTTTACTAGATGACAATATACAACCCATTCTAATACGGCATGTTTTGTATCTCCTCTTTTTGAGACACATTATTTTTCTTAAGAAAGAGTTGTCTAAAGACCATAAATATTCAGATAAAATAATTAAGTCTACAATATGCTGATTGTGTCTAGACTCTTCATAGCTGGACCAGTTCAACAATTATAAATTTGAAAGTATGTAACCTCTCCCATTTGGTGTACCTGAAAAGTGTACATATTGGTCCTAGTAGCAATAGATCCTTTTTATTTACTTTTACCTTTCATGTGCCTCTGACCAAATGGTTTCTATAATGCAACTGAGATTATGAAATAACATCAGAGCAGTAATAAGAAACATTTTGAGGTCCTCTCATTTTCGAGATTCGTTCTGAAGGGTTACATGGTAGGAGTAGCTGTTTTATCAAAAATTCTTTTGCTTTAATTAAACCAATCTGTTAACTCAAGAAGGAAAGAAACAGGCATTTTCCAAGCTACTCTGTAGTAGTTTATGCAGAGATAAGAACTGTACTATCTTGGAAAAATTTACTATTACTGTTGGTTATTTTCTTTAATCCTAATTAAGCTCTTTACATGAAAATAACTGATATTTTTAATCAGCCTTATCAATGAGATGACACAAAGGTTTCTGTTGCCCAAGAAAATTTTAGTGGGATCATCTATCTATTAAGATCTGGTTTAACAGCACAAGCTTCTTGTCTTTCAAAGGGAATTTCCTACAAGACCTATTAGGTTTCTTGTTCTAGATCATACCCTCTAATGGATGACTAAGAAAGTGAATGAGATTGGGGAGTTTTCTCTCACACATTAGAGGTGCCTAGCTGATGATACTGTGAAATCTGACTTCAGAAACAGAATCCTGATTTTTTGTTTTAGCCTGGTACAAGCTCTCCATGTGTATTTTGGATCCAGACAGATAATTGAATTACATGGGAGTATCAGAGACTGAGGAGGAGTTGCCTCCTGAATAGTCAGAGGAACTTAAACTGAGAAGACCCTGCAGGAATAATTTTCACCAAGTTCTAGAGATTCAGTTATATTCGGACTTGGAGAAAGGCACCAAAGGTGCAGAAATGGCCAGCACTACCACAGGAGTTATCCTGGATTATTCCTTCCAGCTGTGCATGTACACAAAACTGGCTGCTGGTGGAAGCTGGAATCCACACACGTTTGTGTTGTGTACATAGGAAGAAAGGGAAAGAAAATGTGAAGTAGTTCATAAGATTGCTGTGTGATTAGTGAAAGTGTAAGATATATGCAAAACAAATTAAATTTATTCTAATACTAAAAATAAGGAAAACAGATTAGTTTGATGCTGGCAGTATGGAAATGGTGGCTGCACCATTCTGGAAGGGATGTGTAGAACAAGTGCAAAGGGCAAAGTGTAAATGTCAAACGGCTTGCTCTTTTCTTTCCTCTGCTGCCTCAAGTTCTCATTTAGATTTGGGCAGTTAGACAACTGTAGTGGGAGTTTGGCTTTTGAACGTGTATTTTATGTTTTATTGCACGCAAGCATTTGTTAAACTGAGAGCTATCCACGGCATGCTCACATTTTTTGGACTCAAACTGATCCATTTCCAAATGGCCTCTGATAAAGTTATTAAGACTGACAATTTGAAAGTCACAAAAACTCAAAGCCATGCGAGGTGTTTCTAAAAGATTTGACCTGTTTTAGATGCTGTGGTGAGAATTTTCATTGAGAGAAAAAAATTGAATCCAGAAACAACTGTCTGACTCCTGTGACACTGCTGGGCAGACTTAAGTGATTTTGCTTCCTTTGAGGTTCATCTGTGTGCTGGCCAGTATTGCTAAATACACTCTCCAAATTGCACTGGGACCATTTCAGAGGTCACAGTGCAGGACTTGAATCACAGTTTCCAGAGAAGCTCTAAGGTATTCACCAGCCATTCAACTTTTTTGGGAATGTAAGCCATTGGATCTCATGGCAATGAACATAATGTCTCAAGTGAAGGGTTGGATTGTGTGGCAGTGGTTGGGAATGCATTTTATGAAGGCAAGGCACATAGGGAAATAGTTTTCTGCTGAGCCGACAAGGTGAATTAGCTCTCCAAGAGTCTACAAAAGGGTCCTTGGCCAAGAAGGTGAAAAGTCTGTGTGGTCAAGAGAAGTAACAGAAAGAAGTCTGGCGGGTGTAGGATGAGCCGTATCTTTCCTTTTCAGCAATGCAGAGCAGCTAGAATGGTAGAGCTTTAATGTAGCCCTTTACCCTAATAAAACATAAGGAAAAGAATAAGTGATGGGAATCAATCCTAATGGAAAAGTAATGACTGTAAGTGTTATGATGTTGTGAAAGCAATGTTTCCTGCGTGGCCATGAAAGATTCTTGCTGGTTCTGAATGTGTAAGGTCCCTGAAACCAGGGAATGGAAACTGGTACCACAGCCACTTGTCCCTTGATGCACTTCGTTAGTGCCATCTTGCTTATAGATATGAAAAATTATGTGGTTACAGATACAAATCTGGCACATGGAGGAAGGAGTTTTAGCTCCCTCTTGCCTCACATATTTCCAGTACTGTCTTAAGGAATTCTCAATTGTTTGTTTACTTCTTTCCTTGACAAATGGTTACTAGAAAACATAAAAATTCCCCACTTTGTGGAATGTTCCAAAAATAAATGCATAAGAAGTGGAAGACTCTCAGACCCTGTGCTAACAGTGACCATGCTAAGACATTAGATAACTGGCATTGTGCATTAATTTCTGCTCAGCAATGATGAAGAGTATTTGTTTCTCTAACCCTTTTAGTTTTTTTCTAAAGTATTGTGTTGTCTCAAAAATATTCATTTCTTTCCATCAAGACTTTCTAAGCTAAATGTTTCATGGAGGAGGGGAACAAAACCCCATATTTTAATATGATTATAGATAATTCAATTTCCATGCTGGTGATCAGCAATTAATTAGTAGCTGAAAACATTAATCCAGTCTGTGAACCAGAAAGCTACAGTCTATGCCAACGTCTCCAAGATAGAGTAAATCTTTGGAGCCAGTTTAGTAATATAAGTAGACCATAAATCTGACCAAAGCGATCTAATGAAAAAGTTCAAGCACGACCCAATAGTCTCTAGAAAGTTAGAATTCCAGAATAATTGAATTCAGAGTAATTTCATCCATTTGTGTGGGCTTCTGTGAAGTGGGAGATGGACAAGAGTTTTATTTCATTCTGGCTCATCTAAGGAAATCTTAGACTTTTCCTTGCTGATCAGATTACTTTAGTTTTCTGGATGACATTTTATTAGAGTTTGTTGGGACTGTCTGCTATTGCTCCTCACGTAATCTTATGGAAATTCTGGGCAGCAGTAAGCACAATGGTTTTACCACCAGGATTGGTATACATTTTCCACACATGATAAATGCAAGTGATTTGCTAAATGCCTGCCAATTAAATACTGTAACTTTCCCTTTTTACACAATTATTCATATAAGCTAGAGACTTCAATCATCGCTAGTTCGCAATTCTGCCTTTATAACAATTAAACCAGTTGTGGTATTGAAATGGGTTCTTGTATCGTCTACTGGCAGCAACAATTTTGGTTAAAAGGGTGGTGCATATAATCTACAGCAGTTCCAAAAGCAGGAAATACTGCAAGCGAATTCCAGCACAGTTTTTTGTCTGGTTATTTGTGAAGTTCCTAGCAACTTCCATCTGTCTACCCTGGCTTCCATGTAATAAGTTAATAGTGCAATAATAGCTGATGAACCGAGAGGGAGCAGAGGAAACAACAGAGTTGTGCTAAGAATGGAACGATGTGCCCTTACAATGATAAACTGATCCCATTCCATTAAATCACAAAGCTGTCTCCACTCTTCTCTTCATCCCACATGAGCGGCTGAAGAAAAAATCATGGAATTGCTATCGCTCACTGCAGCTGTCAGGAAATGATACTAATTAGTTTAATTTGCAATAACACAAGCACTTAACTCTCCAAATAATCTAAGTTAGTAAGTCAGTTTTTATATTATGACAATGACATGTTTAAGAGCCTCTGGAGCAGTGATTTCTTTAACCTCTGACTCAAATGTCTTTCAAATGAACACAACAAAACTCTTTGTCCCATGTTATTCTGGTACCTGCTTGAGAGAGCAATTACTTGATAGGAAATTGTGGCAGCATTGCTTAAAGAGGAGAAAACCTGACAGCTGGTATATGCAGGTATTTTGCAAGGCAATGTAATGAAACATTATTCAAAACAAAAATGCCTGTTCTATGGAATTAATTGCCATAAGATGATATTAAAAAATGGTCAGATAGACTTGGTTTCCTACTTTCATGTCTTTGTGATGTTCTTGGATTTGGTAACTCCTTATTTGTTTCATTTTCTGGCATTCATACTCTTCTGGTTTCGTGTATGAGTTTCTAATGCTTCTGGACAAGGCAGAAAATGTTGATGAAGCATTTGGAAATACTAGTCAGTCACAAAAGGAAAAAATATCACTATATTGGCTCAAAAATAATGAGATTTTAAAAACCCACCTATAAATTTAGGTTTGTTTACTTTCTCTCTTTAGATCTCTCATATTTCACTCTGGACAGTCATAGGAGGTTGTTCGACATTATGAAATTCTCTGATATAATTAGCAAATTAATGTAACATCAACATGCTAGCTTTAAAGTTGTAGAGCAATCAAACCTTGGAAAGGAATCGGGCACTTTATACCTCTCCAAGCACATGTTTCAAGCTCTATGCAAACTCAAATACTACAGTAATTAAGGAACTGCCTCTGTTTTTGGTGATTACTTTGTATTGGCTTAATAAATTGATGATAAGAATGGTGTGGAGAAAGCCATGACAATATATGTCCATTCCTCCTCTATCTTAATGTTAAAATAATGACTTATATTTTAGGACAGGGTTTTTTCAAAGAGAAAAATTCAGTGAGAATTTCCTCAGTGATGGAGTTGTGGAAGTAGATGTTTCCTGAAAGCAAACACAGTAAGTTGAATTGTCTTTTAAAGGCTTCAGTCAGACTTTAGATTTTAAGACCTTTATGTGATCAGTATAGTTCCGCTGTACAGAATCAATCACCTCAGAATCTTCTCTGCTTCCTAGACTTTATTTCAAAACATCAGTTAGATGTACACTCATGGCAGTCTTTACAGTCCAGTGAGGCTCTGAAAAACTTGAATGCCAGAAACAATGGTAACAGTTTAAAAAGTGTATCAGTATAATAAAGAGGAGAAAAAAATCTCTCTAATCAGTGGTGGGGGGCAGGGGGATGGAGTAAGGAAACAAAAGCTTATTTACTTAAAGAAAAAATCCTAGAACTCCTAGTTTCTTCAAACCTCATAATAGAGTTTATCAACTGTCAATAACCAAATGCATGTTTCTCTTTTCCCAAGAGCTGATTAAAGCTGTGGTCTCCTCCTGTAATTCATGGCATTCCATTGTGTTTGTTTCTCCTGGAATTTTCAGGCTGAATTACTGTAACTAATATACCACTAACTCTGTACTGCAAGAGCCCTGACCTTTTGAATCTCTGTTTCTTAGCAGAAAATTGGCATAGAAAATTTCAACACAGTAAATGCTTTTAATATTTTATTTTATTTTGACCAAGAAATACATACACCATCTTATTAAGTTAGTTTGCCACCAGTATGAGATTGGGTTGGAGAGTTCTGAAGATGAGGAGATGGGAAAACACGAACTACTCTGTTTGCAGTGGATTAGCAATAACCAGGAAAAGGCAAAAAATTTAGTCCTTTTGGCCTCACTCTGAAGTGGGACCATACTTGTGTACAAGTATCCATACATACTGATCACAAGCCCTCGCAGAAGTTCCTTCCCTTTGAAAATATTCAATTTTTCATATATTCTTCAGAAACAGAGAGAGAAAGGTTTTGTAGCTTTAAAAATTATTACCTGAAACATGGTTCTGATAATTCCTTGAATTCAAATCATGACATTAGCTCATTAGAACCTGCACAAATTGAGAAAGTATTCAAATGACAGGTGCTAAATATCTTTGCCAGGTAAACAGATAGAATCTTCTGGTGGTCACTGATACCACGTCAAGACTTCTGCTTACATCAGAGCCTGAGCAACACGGCGCTGCATGATATGAAATGGAGGCACTGGAAGTTTGCAAAGAAGAAAACGACTGTGGTAATTGGAGGGCTGTAAAATCACAATCATTTCGGGATGCTCATGTGCTGGCTGAATCAGTTTAAGAAGTCCATGTTTCTGTTGAGGTTGCTTTCTTTTTTCCTAATGGTGTGAGGCAAATGTTGGTATTTTTCAGGCTGTAGCTCTATAGTACATTGCTTCTACAGACACATTCTACACTGAGACAAACACAATAAACTTTTGATAAGGGTAGCAAAAAACACAAAGTGAAATTACCCTTTGGCAGGGACTTCTGTGCTTTTTCCAGGCACAATGACACATATTTTCCTGTGACTTTTGGATAGGCTGTGGGCATGGTGTGTGGAGGAATAGACAAATGACATCTGTATGAAAAAGCAAAAGCCAGATGATTCTGGCTCTCTGTGGCAGCATGGAACCACAAGATCCCTGTGAAGAGTAAAACCTTGCTCAACATGTGACATAGAACCTTCAAACTAAAGGTGAGTTGCCACTGGAGGACCTCAATGCGCAGGACCAAGAATAGCAATATGCTACATTTTTCCAAAAGAAGTGATTTCTGACACTTCTCTTTAAGCTGAAGCTAGTAATTTCACATAGTAATATGAATAGGACTGCTAGTTTTCCCTCATCTCTCTTCTTATACGTTGTTGCTGATCCTCATCCTCAGTATGCTTATTTTTGAGTGCTGACTTCAGTGTTATAAAATATTTAGCTTTTTGATGATAGATCAGTTAGAAAAATAAAACACAGCTTCTTTACAGCTAGACTATACAAGTTTCTGTACAGATGGATATTGTGAAAGTGAACAGATAAAGCACTCAACAAAATTAAAAATAGTAAGATTGTTGATCAAAACCAAAAATTCACTATTTAAATACAGGATTTTCAAAATTCTACATCAACCAGAGTTAGGTATTGTAAGGGAAAAGCTTTTTGTAGGCTTTGTTTGTGCATTTAGTTAGAACCAAAGTGAAAAGCAGATTTTTTTAATGAGTCTGCTCTCTGAGGACAGCAATGTAGCTGAATTGAAATACCCACATTCTTTCTGCTGTTGGGTTTTTTTTTAAATAGGTTGTTATGTTCTAAAACCACAATGAAAAATATCTTCTTCTAAAGTGTGTAATTACCCTCTGTCGCTCTCAAATCTCCTCTGGTTTCTGAGCTCATTTAATAATAGTGAACAGATGAGCAAAAGTTACAAATGAAGGTACTATCAATTTGATACTCAGCACATAAATACCTATAATGATAGTGTGCTTGTCAGCATCCATTGTTTCCAGTTCTGCCCATTTCTACAGGGAATTCCATCCACTTATGCAGACAGTAAGAGACAAACAGGGATTTCAGACTAGGCGAAAAGGGCCCCAGGAATAAGAATGTGTTTATTAGTCTCTGTATTCCCTGAAGTTTTAGATCACCAAATCAAGAAGTTTTACTTTGGAGATTCACATCTGCAAAGACCCAAGCCTGGCAAGTCCAGATTAATTTGCCTTCTAACAAGAAGTTTGTTGAGTGAATTGGGGCAAAAGTTACAGGCTTATCTCTAGTTTGTCGGAAGCACAAGTCCATTTTGTACGTCACACTCCACTTAACCAATTTTGTATCGAAGTGAACACGCCATGAAGAAATGTTTGTAGAAGTGCAGCAGAAATTTCTGACAAGGTGACTGTGGGGAGATTCATGGACAGCATGACGTGGTATGGGAAGGAGGGAGTGAGAAGATGTAAGTCAGAGGGTATAAAACAAATAATCCCTCATTATCTCCCTTACAGATGTTTTGACCTATTGCTATTGCCTTGTTCTTGCCACCTCTCAAAGCCTCCTGGCAGCCACTATGCAGTTGTAGCAAGCAGTCAATTGTAAATATTAGAATAGTGGTTTTGCTCTAGTAGGCTGTTCCTCTGACAGCTGTGGGCGTTTGGCTTGTTGTGTAAGTGCCACTACAAATTAGAAAGTTGCATAGACATGTGGAGTTTTTCTGTAATGCTCAGTGCAGGGCTGCTGACATTGTGGTGGAAGGAGACATGCTGCCTTGCGGATTATATTCAGCCAATAGATTGACCTGGAAAGTTTTGTCAGGACAAGGTTTCCCATATCCCATTTCAAGTGTCTATAGAGGCAGGGCTAATAAGGCTCTTGGCCTCACATGTCATCCTGGGAGTGCTGTACAGCTTTGAGTTTGTTCTCCTTTCCAGATATGCTAAATTTACATCCGTATCCTACAGTCTGTTCTAGGAAGAAGCCTTAAGTTGCGCTCCAGAATTTGCTGGAAGTGAACACATCACAGACCCAAACTTATTTTGCTATCACACTTCAGATCCAATGGGTTTTGTGAGGTAGGGACCATGGGGCACACATATGGGTGTGCCTGGACCCTACCACATCCTAGGCCTCCCTTGCTGGAAATATTTCTTGTGCCAAACCTCAGATCTCCCTACATCCAGTAAGGAAATCAGATGGGCCAGGCAGAGCAGAGTTATTGGCTGCAATTCTAGGAGAAATGGTGTGGTTTGTGTGGGTTAAAATATGCAAGTACACTCATAATTTCTCCTGTGGATTCCCTATTTTCCTGAACATTTCCCTTCAAATGAAGACAGGCTCCGAATCTTAGTTGGATCAGGCCCTGCCACGTTTTTATTGGTGAAGCACCACATTGTGCTCTGCTTTTAATATACTAATTTCTTAACGTTTTAAGTGGGGGGAAAAAATTGCCACTGTTCTGTGTAACATTTAAACATTACTATTTACAGCACAGGCTTCTCCAAATGGGTTGCACTGATGTTGCCCTGAGAAAGCACAGTACAGATGGGACAAGGCTAGGCTGTGACATTTTTTATGAGCAGTGGGAAAATCCCCTCAGGGCAATCGTTTGCTTTGCTACACACAGACATTCCAGGGCAGACTCAACAGCAGTCTCCAAGATACCTTCCTCTGGAATACATCCTTGTTATTGGGCTGGAAAATGGAGGGCTTCATCAGCTATATAGATAGGCAGTGCTCCCACAAAAATATTTATCCATTGCTTGTTTCTGTAGGGAGATAACCCATGTATCTTAGTTCTGACAGGAAATCCAGATTGTCTTGGGTTGTTTGCCGTATTGTGTTTTCCAGAATTGAAGGTATTTTTCCCTTGCCTTTAGTAGTAGCCCCTTAAAACGTTTGCTATAGAGCCAAAACTCCTGGCATACCTGCTTTCTGATTAAACCTGATCTTTCCATTGAAATGTAGCCCTGCTCCCTATCTGTTCTTTCTTTGGGTATCAGAACTTCAAGCATGTGATTTCTATCATAGGATTAAAGAAGAGTGTCTCAAAGAATCAGGCTTTGAATAAACCCTTGAATTTTGGTAAGAGGACAAGGGTGAGACCTCGCCCAGCAGCAATCCTTGCTTTTCCCTGTTCTCTGTGAGGGTTCCTGTGTGTGGGAATGCACGCTCCTGCATGTATGTGCATAAACTTCCATGGGAAAGAGAAGCTGTTATGCATCCACTGTATTCTACCAGCTTTAATTTAATGTCATGAGGTGCACAAAACTGACATGGATAATAAACTATAAGCTATATTCACAAAAGAGAAGGAGGAATGGCAGCTTTTATTCTGTTTATCTGTCTTTTATATCTTCTTTTCTTTTGTATCTTTGTTCATTTAGTTCAGATCAAGTATATTTTGTAACAAGACCCTCTGCTTTTTTTGTGTGTTAGTTTTATAAGACAATAAGATCTTTGGACACTTAGGTGAGTTGGAGTGAAAATTAAAAATGAATACTCTGTTCATCTAATTCGATAAAGATATTTTTCATATCTGTTGGGATTATCATGCATATCTGATTAGCCTAAAATGGGACTAAAATGGGACTGAAATAGTCCTAAAATGGGACTAAATCCAAACTCAGGGCCTTGTCATGCAATCCAAAAGCAGCCCAGGTTGTAAATTCCTGATCCCAAGGCCCAAAAGCTGCAGACAGCAAGTGCTTGCTGCTATGCAAATACTCCTTACTCGTCTCCTGTTTCCACCACCACCTTTTGTTGCAAGTTTTGACCAGGAGGAAAATGCTGTCACAAGCCCTTATCAGAAGAATTTCTCATTCAGTATCTGTCCCTACTGATTAGCACAGTAGCACCAGAGGCTCAGCTCACAGTATGAAAAAGGTGGTAGAACCACACTATTCTTTGTGCATAGTGCCATTCCTGCTGCAAATAGCATAAACTGCAGTGCTTCAATTCAGATATAATGTATGGGACAGCAGACTCTGAGACTAGATGAAATAAAGGAATGGGTTATGTTTTTTTATTGATTGAATAGACGTTCAATCAATATAAACCTGAGGCCAGATTTGTGTTGTAGCTGAGCCCAGTGATTAGTATCGCAACTGTGAATGCCACAATCAAATTCTCACTGATTTTAGACAGTCCTTAAAAATAACTTTTGAAACTACAAGGTGATATTAGCTTCCTATAGATCTTTCATCTTATTAGTTTTTAGGTTTAATTATATTCCTACTTGTTCTGTATCTCTCCCAGGCCTGCCTCCCCCAACTCACAAACACATGTACAGCTGATATACACAGTATATTGAAGACCCAGAGGTGCTTTGCAAGTTGTGAATTTTATTCTCTCTTTTAAGCCATTATCTTTTCACCTGTGAACGAGTGTGATGAGCCAGCTAAGCCAGTTGTCTGGCTGTGTCACATAACTGCAACAGTTCAAGGCATTGGAAAGTAAAGGAAAGATTTTGTGCTTCAAGTCTTTATGTTCTTTTCTCCGAAGAAAAGGTCTTCTCCATCCCCATCATAGAAATGTGCCTAAAGAAACTGCTAGAGTTAGCAGCCTTTATACGTATGCACAAATGGGACAACAGATGTCAGGTTAAAAAAATTAAAAAGCAACTGTGAAAAATTATGGGAAGAGTCATCTGTTTCAGTGACCTTCTAATTCTGCTGTGCTGGTCCTCCAGAGAGCACTGCTGTCAGTGGCATTTGCATCTCTGAAGGGGTTGTGTGGCCATGAGATGAGGACATTCATCTCCTCCTTGAAAGTGTTAGTTGCCTCAGTTCCCCAGGTTCCTGTTTGCAACAGAGGAATATTGGTTTCCCAGAGCATTTGTAAGAGCTATCTTTTGTTTTCTGCAAATGTAAGTGCATGAGAGACAACTGTCAGGGCTCATTGTGGTCTTTAAAATGCAGCAAGAGGAAGCATTACAACTCAAAATTGACCAGCAGTTCCAGGATGAGCAAAAATCAGTTCAGATAAGGGTGGGAAAGCAGGACAAGGCTGTCCTGACTGCATTGCATGACACAGGCATGTCCCAGGCTGGCCAGTGCTCAGCAAGGACAAAAGACTCATCTTTCCCTTGGTAAAACTGTTGTCAGGTGCTAGCCAAGACAATGTACAAGCAGATTTTCCACCTTTCAGAAAGGGAAACCAAAGGAAAACCAGAAAGGAATTATGTTTTACAGGCAGTTTCAGCAGTGAATTAAATCTGTTTCTACTGATGTACTTGATTTTTCTTTTAATTATCCCACAGTTCTTATGTTGTATAAACCTGTCTGCTGTGCCACAACAGATTCCTAATATTGTCTTTTAGATAATTCTTTCAGAAATCTTGTTTTCTCATATAAAGAAACCAATAACACATCTTTTGGGGTGGAAAGTCCAAATTCGCTGTACAAGTCCAGGTAAGGTTTGCTTTGTAACAATAACCAGATTTTGCGAACTGAAGCTTCTGTGTGTCCAGTATATCTGAAAAGTACAATTCTTGCTATTTAGAGTTAATACTTTGACATCCCATTTTCTCTGGAAAGAAAAAATAGTCTAAGCTCTATTTAAAAAACTCTTCAAATGTGATTTATCAACTAGGAAAGCATTCAGCTATCATTTGAGATTATAAGGTTTGTGCAAGTTTGCATATTAATAAATAATAATACATCTGCCATGCAGGTCTTGTTTCTGGGAGTTGGAGTGGAAGAGCATATATTGTAACCTCTGCAGTTTTGCTTTCGCCTGAGGCAAGATCTTGGCTCCATGGAAAGCAGTGGCAAATCTTGCATGAGTGTAGGGACACAGGATTTTATCTCAGATTTTCAGTATTATAGCGGGCATCATGCACCACTGACCAAAGTCTGTCTCAACCTCCATAGCATTTACAATTGTTGTCTATTAGGATGAAGTCCCAGTCCTCACATTACCAAAGAAAATCCTTCGGGTAGATTTATTAACAGTGAGGCTAAAGATCAGTCATGTGGTGCCTTTCTATCCGAACACAACAAGCATATGCATATGTACTACACATCTGACCTGGTCTAAGCACTCAATGAATGCAAAAGTACACATTGCTTCCACATCAAAATTCCTTTTTCAATTTTACTCTTCAGTTTCTTTCCACAGTTAAGTGCTAGATTAATAATTGTCAGGGCCATGAGTGCCAAAAGGATTTACTGGTCCAGATCAGCTTCACCTGGGACTTCCCCAACATGCCCTGCCTACAGAGTCCTAGAACCATAGCATAGGCCAGAGGCTCTGTTTAAGCTCAGCCCAGGCTAGTTCAGACTGCTTCTTGAGAATAATAAATTTTGTGAATCAGAAAACAAACACTTCACCCAGGAAAAGAAGCACTTAATGTCAGATTAAAAGATTTTTGTGATGGTTAAAGAAGTCGAATAAAAATTATGGAGAAGTTTAGCCTAATGTATTCCAAATGCGATATGTACTGAAATCAAAGAGTAAATACTTTTGTATGTTTTTTTGGTTTGTTTAGTGGGGGTTTTTCCTCTTTTTTTTCTTTTTTTTTTTTGTTTGTAGCTGTTGGCCTCACTTTTAAATAATTTGGTTTTTAATTTGGTTACATTGTAACTGAAAAAATGACATCAGAATGAAAAGTGATGTCTAGAATATATTGTGAAGAAACAGTTGTTTTTAGAACGATATTTATCTCCAGATACCTCACCTGTCTGGGGGAATATGGGGGAAAGGCCAGTAGTGCAAAGATCTCTTTACCTTCCACATTGTTCCTACCTACAGCAGGAGCTGTATGGAAACCTGATGGCTCCTGACCTCTTCTCTTTTCAAGCCTTTTTTTAACTGAAGGCTAGATTCAGGCTACTTCTTTACAAGTTCAAGAATACAGTGTATTATACATTCTGAGTAACGGTTTCTCTATGTGTGTTTTAGCTTCTGCTATTCTTCCTATTTTTTCACACTGTTGCTTGTCAGAACAGTACTTTGCAGCACCCTCACCTGCTGCCTCCCTAATTGCTTTTTACTAATCTTGGCTGACTATTCCAGACTTTTTTCACTGGCAACCAAGTATTTGCTGAAGGCCCACTGAGAACAAAAAGGAGATGAGATTAGAAATACTTTCTTGAAGTAAGAATATTTCCATTTTTCACATGAAACTGCTTTTGCGATGTTCTTAAAACATACAACTGACAGAAACCCAAAGCAGCTACAAGAAATAAATTTCTCACAAAGAATGCCAGCCTACAGAAACATTACAATGAGCTAGAGAATGTTTTTTTTAATCACAAATACCCCAAACAGCATGCAATTGCCTTATTTTTGTACAGTGCTTATAACTTATGCACTGTCAGTAAAAAAAAAATCCAAATTCCTAAAAATCATTTTGAATAATTTATTACAGCCACCTGTTTAAACTGAATGTCTCAAACCCCTAAAGCAGCAGAATCTGTAAGAGAATAATTCACCAAAAACAGTAGTATCCATCTAAACTCAAGGCGAACACATACTGGAAACTAGCAAATGCTGAGGAGTTTATCTAAGACTTGTATCTTGGCTGGTGGCACAAGGAAGAAAACTGGTGATGTCTTCAAGGCAGGTACCATGGTGAGGCAGTGCTGTCTGAATGGTGTCTGAGTGGCTTCATTTATTACCCTACTGAATTAGTCCAGGGGAATAAAATTCTTCATGTCTGTCAAAGAGCCACTCCTTTGAAGTCTTGGATCCTGGGCTAGGCTCCTACGTTCTTCCAGACTTTCTGGGTTTATTCACAGTTGAACATCATTCATCTTGAGGTAGATCCTGGTAAACAAGTAGGAGTTTCTGCATTGTGTGGAAGATGACCTCTTCCACCAGCCCCCTTGATACTTTGTATCTAGCCAGGGTTATCTAATTTTTCTTTCTCTCCTTTTTTTTTTTTTTTTTAATCAAAAAAACACTTGAACATAGACATAAAATTAAATGCAGTACAAATGCTATAGTTATTANTTGTAATTTATGAGCTGAGGGAAGGAAGGATAGACAGAGCAGTAAATGTGCCTGCAAAGTTTGCTTAAAACCTCTTCTCTTTGTTACTGGCTACTGCTATTCCCAGTGTAGAAGGGGCTGCATATGGTGATACCTAGAGCTCATTACCTCCTTTGACTTAGTAAGAGCAAAACTAGTTTTCTGTTAGACAGAAATGACTCAGTGTCTGAATTACGGAGGCCTGATAGAGTAACCCAAAAAACAACAGAAGACAGAAAGATTGGGAAAAACTTTTAAAATAGTGTTTCTTACTCTAAATTGTAGTTGACTTTATGGACAAGTTTGTTTTCATTTGTACCAGGCTGTAAAAATCCCAGATTTTGGAAACAGAATAGATGAGAAGGGAATCTCAATGCTTATTCAAAGTTTTAACATTCTCTATAGCAGCAATTGTCAATGTAGGAAAGGAAAGACGACTGTATTTACTGTCAATAAACCTTCAGTAAGTTGGTTCTTAAAATCATTGAAAAGCGAAGTTTAACTTAGTTACTTGTATAACAGTGCAGAAACTACTCCTGATACAACTGTAGGAATGGGACTTTTGGCATTGATACATGTGAGATACAACTCTATTTCTGAAGCTTCTTTCCCATTCTGAGTTGATCACTGACTCAGACCAGGTGATGGGCCAAACGAAGTTTCAGAATATTTGAAAAGTGTGAAAGAAGAGATAATAAGCACATACTATTTTTCCTAGGGAATTTCTGTATGTTGCACACTTTATTGGTCTCTTTTTATAGTAATCCAAATACTTGTGTCCCACCTAACAGTTCAAAATGATCCTAAATACTGAAAGTTTGCAGATCATTCAAAACGTTCTGAGAGTCTGGATTCTGCCTTGCCTTCTGGAAATGTTTTCCCAGATTGGCAAGCAGACAGGTTTGGCAGAATGCGCAGAATAGAGAATCCGGAATGACTGGGGAACCTTCCAGTGACCCACTGCATAGCCTTGGGCAATCACTCAGCTCCTTGCCTCTTTTCCTTCTTGCACTGAATGACCCTCAGTGCATGTGAGGGCAAGAAGCTGGGAAGCAGAGCGGCAGGATCCTTGTTGTCTTTCTCAAGTTTGCCTTTAAGCAGAACAGAAATGTGACTGTTCTGCAGGCACTTGGCTCCTCCTTAGACAGGGAAAGGGTAAGAGCTGCCTTGGCAAGTTCAGGGTTAAGACTTTACAATTTACAGCAAACAGATCCTTACAGTTCTCTCTGATTGCTAAGTGGGTCAGGTTTGTTTCCTTTTACAGATGTAAAAAAAAAGAGGTGACTTGAGAGGTTCTCAGTTGTGCTTTTGTGTCTTAGGAGGATGTGTCTGGGAGACTATTAACCAGTCTCGTTCTCCTGGATCAATAACGTACTTCTAAAACCCCACTCAAAAAATCTCTCCACAGAAAGAGAACTGGAGCAAAATTATCACTGTAGCCCAAGCCTCTGAGTAGCCAAGTTCTGCACTAACCTTTAGACCATATCTTTAAATTAGGAGCTAATGACACTTGAGCTCCACCAGACATTAATAAAAATGAGTAAATGTTCATGTGAAAGTTGTCAAATATTGCTGCCGTCTACTAGAGGATAAGTTCTGTTATTTGTTTGGTAGCTTCATCCCTACTAAGCCTTGACCTATATCTGGCAAACCTTTCCCAGAGCACTCTGGCTCTTCTTGTGTGGGGCCTTCATATCACTGCTAAGTCTGGGCCATTCTTGATGTCTTAAGGCCAGATTTCAGTTAGTGTGGGCTTGCTATCTCAGTGACTTGTGGTAGAGAGGGGGACAATAGGTCCAAACTTGCATCTGCAGAATGCATTTCATCTGCTTTTATAACATTGGAAGGAAAAATGTGTCATATGTTCCTAATTCTTAGTATATCTTGCTTTACTGAGAATCTGTGTGTTTTTAAGTATCTGAGATACTTTCTATCTCCAACCCCCTCCTCTTCCATGGAATTCTGGAATCCTTCTAATGAACTGTAAAAGAGAATAAAGAATGAGTGGTGAGGACCCGTAGCAAAGTTTCTACAGCCTTCGCAATCAGGCCCCAAAAATGCACACCAGTCTGTCTCTTCCAGTATGACAGGAGAAATAATAGATCAAAAGTCTCTGAGATAATTTTAAAATTGATCAGTTTATGAAAAAGATCTGATTATGTAAGCGGTTGTCAGTGATTACCTGAATGGGGAGAGCATTGACTGAGTAGTGAAGACCAATGAAGCCTTTCTCTTGTCTATGTTTGATGGAAAACAGAAGTTTTGGGGGTTTTACCTGTGTGCGCAAAACTACTGAAGTAGGTATGTAGTGTGTTTTCACTAAACATATAACATGTAACTGCTGTACCTGAGAAATGACAGATGTTGTCATGACATGATGAATTAAATATTGATAGCCCAACAAAGCCAAATTCTGATTTCATCTGCTTTGGTACAGCCATACAGAAGCACAACAGAGCAACACTGAGTGGCTGTTTTTGTTCATCTTCAGCCAGTTTATATACATGGTATTGTTCTGTGCATTTTAACACTTTTACTGTGCAGGAGCCTGGAGTTCAAAAGCCTGCGCTGATGTTTGCCTCGTGCTACTCCACCTTTCCTTTGCAGGACTGGCAGAAGCATTGTCTGTGCTGGTGTGTCAGAATACTTCTGGCACTGAGGTTCTGTAGCTTGCCCACAACAGCCTCTATTGACACTGTTTTACTGTCTTGCCCCGCAAAACAAGATAGCCTCAGGTGAATTGCCTATTGACATGGAAGTCTGGCCTCAGCTTACTCTGGAGATGTGCCCAAGAGCTGTTTCAGACAGTGCTTGTTGACTTACTCCAAACTCATGCCAGGAATCAGTGGCAATGTCTGGTGGCACAAACCATTGTGTTCTAGGGCCCAGGAATATTCCTTAAAATGCAAAGTATTTCCCATATTGATGGATCCCAAGTTGGTACCAAATTTGTTGGTACTGAGATGCTTTAAAAATATTTAAAGTGAATTTAAAAAAAACGTCAAACATGTCAACAAATGTTTTTATTTTAGTGGAGAGGCACAAGTGTAGCCAGAAATTTGAAATATGACAGTATTGAGACTGTGCAGAAAGTAAAAACATTAAGAGCTTTCCTGTCATCCCAGAACTCAAATGGGTGTTGAGTTCACCACCTGAGCTGACAGTAGGAATAACTAGATGTGCTGCATTATCATGGCTGTGCAGTGCCTTTGCGGGAGGGGCTTTTTGCTTTCTTCCTAAATTACAGGAAAAATAGAATGGAGAAGGAAAGCTATCTAATTAGAAAGGAACTTGCAGTGCAAATTATTTTTTTCCTTATTATTATGAAATACTCAAAATCTGAACTTTCTGTTGCGATTTGAAATGGAAATTGTGTTTTGTTATCCTAAAATTTTGTTAAACCAGGATAACATTTTCTGCCCAACTCTAAGCAAAGTATTACAACAAACCTTCAAATAGAACATCACCAAAAGGCCAAAAGTGATTCTGCAGCCCACCAGAAGTTCTAGAGAAAACTTGGTGGTACAGAATAGGTTGACTTGAATTTGCAACAAAAGAAAATCTTCATGACTTTACAAGTGATGAAAGATAGCTGAGTAAAGGCTCAAGGAGCTGTGACTTCAGCAAGGGAAGTGGGTGGACAGATCCCTGTATACAATAGTGCTATGTGATGTGAAATTGCTAAAATAGCCCCTGCCTAATGTAATCACCTTTCAAAGAATATTTGAGAGGCATTTTGTCAGTGAAATATAAACAAAAGCTATGTTTGAAATTCAAAACTTGTCCAAAGTAATTTTTCTTTCAAAGGCTGTTTCCCCTCCTTCTGCTTGTTCTAGTGTTTTGAAAAGGCGTCTTTTTAGAGGACAAGCTATTTTCAATTGTTTATAAAAAAACCAACAACCAAACAAAAACCTTTTACAAAGCAGTAAGGAAAACCAAATACATCTTTGAACAACTTTTCTAGAAGCAATAGCAAGCACAATAGAAACTGCCTGAAAGCAGAAATTACCCAAGAACTTTTAGGCACTATTTCTAGAGCACAGATCTCCTGAGAATATAGACAGAACAGCAGGCATGGTATCAATAATTTTTTTGCCTTTTACAAACAGGCTGTATCAGGACAATAACTTCAGATCTTAGAATGATTTCTCATTCTAAGACATTCCAGATTGCATTACAGACTAGTAGCATGATCCCTTAGCTGTGCTTGTGTAAGATTCCTGTTGGCTTCAAAGGCAGTGCTGTGTTCAGGCTGACACAGGATCATGACCTTGACCCAAAGACAAATTATTTACTGCGGTCACTTCAACTTGTGCTAAACAGGACCTACTGAAAGAAAAGGGAGCAAACTGCCTAATACTGTCTATATTAGCTGTTGCTTAAGGTAGGAAAGTGAAAATCATAAACCACAAAAAGCCTCACCTCTTTCTGCAACTAAAATTTTGTTGGGTATTGAATTATGGAGGACATAATAAGTCAAGAGTATTGAGCTAGGATTCTGAATACAGTTAAATCTAGGATATCTCAAGGATCCCCTGATATCTCTTACAATCACAAATAATCACCTTTTGCATCTTGAACACTGAAGTTTATTAGCACCAGGAATAATGACACATGGGTGGCTTATCTGATGTCAGATTATGTGCCATGACAAAGAGTTTTTTGCTGCAGGTGGCCCATTTATATCTGCTTTCCTTCTCAGTTGATTCTTTCTTGTCTAATAAGACAATTCATCTCGCAACTTTTCTTATGGCAGGTCATACTGGGGGAGAAATGACAGGACTGCCCTCCTCTACCCTTCTCCTGATTGTTCATTGCTGGCAGTAACTTACTGATCTCTTTCACCTCTGTGCTTCAGGTCTTTCTTGTAACTTTTAAATGGCTTGTTTCAACCATCATCTACAAGTTTTTAGAGGGAGTTGGGAATATATCATGGCTGTGTATGATTTGATTTACAAGAAACTGAGGGGGTGGGAAAAGTCACTGGTGCTATTTGCAGGCATTGGTGGAAATTATCTCAGAAGGAAACGTGTTAATTTGTGGGCACTAGCGTAGTTTTTCATGGTTGCAATGGGAATCACCAAAAGGATTTCCATTGTATATTCTACCATTTTTATGCATGGAGAATAAAAACAATGTTAGACTCTTATTCACCCTGGGAGGGCACACACCACAGATCTCCTCAGACCCTTAATCATCCTCCTAGAAAACCCTTGATTATATAGAACTGGAGGGCAGGGACTGACTGGTGAGCTTCCAGTGGCTCCCACTGCCATCTCCAAAAGAAAAGTCACCCCACTGCCACTTGATGGCTTTATCCTTCTATACATGCCCACTCAGATGGCCAGCTGCAGCCTAGGCCTAATCTTTAAGAACTTGTGGAAATGAGTTGTGTGTTATCCATCAGTCATTACTATATGAAAGAGAAATCCAGCCTGGCAGTTACACAGTTACTTTATATGCCTGGTTTCCCACGAAGCCTACCTCCTATTTTGATTCTTTGTTAGCTGTTTCTAATTTTTGTGAAGGGATCAGGAGGCTCGTTTTAGCTGCAGTGAGTGAATAGCCTTGGCAGAAATGAGGGAAATGTTGAGAGGAAGGGTTTGCTACATTGTGGAGACATTGTACATTGTCTTAATCGAAAATATATTAATATAAATAGACTTCAGACTGCCTCTCCTCTCTCTCTTTCCAAGCTGAAAGCCGCCCAAGGCCGCAGTGATGCCGAGGGCTGCTGGGCAGCAGAGGAGAGGTGTCGGGGCTCAGGGCGTAGCCCGCGGGGTCGGGCTGGCCCGGCGCAGATCTGCGCTCCTCTGTTTGCTTTATGGGAGTGGACAGACGCTGGGAGTTCGTTGGGATTTTACTGTCGAAGCTTTCAAAAGTGGTGTAAATGTGTGTGCACAGGCTGCCGGGCAGGCCTATAAAAGCAGGACCATATAATCAAGGTGAAAATTGAGAAAGTGATTTATTTGGTTTTCGTTCCAGTCAGCACCTCCTGTTGCCCCCGCCCGGCCTGCGCTCGGCTTCTGCCGGCGATAGCGGGGCTGAGCGCTGGAGGAGGCGGTGGGCGGCAGCCTCTGTGAGCCCCGCGGAGCCGGAGCAGAGCAAGCCGGGCTTCTAGCGGCGGTCGGGGGCTGCCGGAGGTCTGGTTTGGTTCGCTGCAAAGTAGTCTGCAAATATTTGTTTGTCTGTGGTCGCCACACAGGCAAACGTGCCGGGATGTGCTCCCAAGGCCCTCGGTTCCCAGCCTTTGGCAGGTCTTGGGAAGATTGCAAGCCGGAGGGCTCCCGTCCCTCCGGCGCCGAGGCCCGCAGTGCACCCGGATCTGTGAGGGTGGAGGTCTGGACCGCCCCGATGCCATGGCTGCTGACAGATCCCTGACACAGGCACGGGCCAGGGCCCTGCGACCTCTGGTGTGGAGAGGGCAAACAGGGACGAGAAAATGTGGACTCGGAAGGATTGTGTAACAGAGACATCCATGTCTCCATCTTCTTGAAGATAGACTGGCCGTGCAATCCCCCTGCATCTTCACCCCATTCTCCAGCTGGTACAGCTGCATATCCTGCAGATCGGAGGAAAAAAGCCGGCATTGAAAATCTGGGAAAACCGCTTCTACTTGTTGGTATACAGATGCTGAAATAACCTGTCAGAGGCACCCTGAGGAGGCCGAGGGCAACTGACGGAGTTAGCAATGCTGCTCGCACTCTCCCATCCATTTACAAGGTGGGCCTTTGCAGGGAGACTCGACACGCTGTGATAGTGGCGGCAGAGTTTGGGGAGGCTAGGAAGAGCCCACATGAGGGAGAGAGAGCACTCGGGAAGAGTGGGAAGGCCGTGTGCCCTGGGCACTTGACAGAGAAGGGCCGCCCGCCTGATGGTGCTCAGTAGCCGTGATCTGCGGAGTGCCAGGGGGAGGCTGCCTCAGTGCCCGGGCTCAACCCTCCGGCCACACACAGGTGCGGGGTGTTACCTGTCTGCAGGGGCTGGGGATGGACCCTCTCCCGTGGCCCTGCGTTGTGGCGGCGTGCGAGGGGAAGGGTGCGGGAGGCCGGCTGGCCTTCGGAACGTCCAAGGGAAACAACGGAGGGGACAGGCGGCGCTGAGCCGGCAGGGAAGGATTCTTTTACTGTCCGCGCCCCGGCCCACAACTTTGGGCCACACTTGACCCTCTCCTCCTGCCTGAGAGGTAACGCCAAGTGCGCGGGGTGTGGAGGGTCACCGCCGGCGCCGAAAGGACGAGAGTCGCCTCCAGCCCTGTTTATCGCCGTGCTGGCCTCTGGCCGCGCCGCGTCCCGCAGCACCTGCCGCCCTGCCCTGGTCCGGCTGCCGCCGGCTGTCTTGTCGCGCCGATAGCTCCGGGAGTCGCCGAGGCCAAAAGTATCGAGGTCCGAATGCTACTGACACTTCCCTCCCGGGGTGACAGAAGCAGGTCTCTCTCCCCATGCCAGAGGAGTCGAAGCCCGGCTCCACCTGCATGGGAGCTTCTCCGTCAGTCCAGTGCCTGACGAAGCTCAGTGTCCCCTCCTTTCTTATTGCGCCAAGCCGGCAGGGCTGTGGGCTCCCGCCAGTCGGAGCAGCAGTGACTGCCCAGGGAGGGATCGCTGCACGTCTCGCCTCCAGGCTGTCGAGGGCTCGGCTCGGCTTGGAACTGGCCTGAATGGGTGCCGGAGCTCTTTGGAGTTCTGGAAGTGGATCAAGAAGGGGTGGAGGCTGGAGCCACCAGGGCGCAGGTTGCTGTCAGCTCGCCCCTCCAAGGCGTGCCCTCTGCTCGCCTCTGGGCGCCCACTCGGCGCTGACTCAATCGGATCGAGTCGGTTCTGTGAAACTTCTCGGGGCTGGCCGGCAGGCTGGCCGGGCTGTCTTGAAAGCGACTTAGGAAAAGCACAGGGCTGAGAAACTTTGAGAAAGTTGGGCAAATTCTTCCCTGTTGTGTAAGGGGAGACTGAAGCCGCACGCCATGACCCGCTCTTGAGTGAGAGCACGCGCGGGAGCTGCTGCAACTCCGCCTTGTCCTGGCTGTGGAGGGAGATGCTGCAGCCAAAGAAATCCTGTCGTATCTGGTTCAAAATAGATTGATACAAAGTCAAGACGCCGGCAAACCGGCTTTCCCCGGTAAACGCGCTCAAAGATACCCCCAAAACTGAGACGCTGTTGTTTATATCCGTCTTAGTGGGGCGGGATGGGCAGAGCTGTTCCCAGGGACAGAATAAATACCTGCTAAGAACCAAAGGCGCCATAAATTGTTGCACAAATGAATTGATCCAGTAATCGCTAGGGCTATAACACCCTTATTTATGCTAAAGCATGTGACACAATCTTCAAAATGTGCTAGCTCCAAGTTACCACCTCTTTATTACTTATACAAGCTAATAGGCGAAGTGACTTTTACCTTCTTTATTTCAAGGAGGCACAAAGAAGCAGACAGGTAATTCCGCGCGCTTAATTATTGTGATGTGATGGGTAGGGAAGGGAGAGGTTATAGTGAAAAATGGGAAGACCGAATATGAAATCTTGCAGTTTAGCTAGTAGTGACCATCTCAGATCTCATGATTATTTTTTCTTAAACTGCTGATGTCAGTATGTTAGAAAATCTGGCACCTTATCTGCCAGCATGTGAACACGTTTATTCTGTCCGAAACGATGATTTGATAGTAGGCATCTTTTTTTTTTTTTTTTTCCTGTGACTGTTTTGAATTCTCGCCTTACTGTTAGCTTTTTAAATCGAGTGTTTAGCTGTTGCATTTCAGGGTGAGGAGAGAGGGAAGCGGTAGCTTTCTCTCCCGCTCCTGGGCTCTGCGGTGCCGAGGAAGATCGTACTCAGTGCAGAGAGAGGAGCCCGGCTTTTTGCCGTCTGCCGCGGTGAAGTTGCGGTAGCGTTGTTGTTCCACTTGTGTGAGGCTTGCCAGGCTTAAGGCAAAAAGTGTCCCGTATACAAAATATACGGTCAGAATATTTACAGGTAATTGTGACTGTCAAATACTCCGTTGCGTTGACAAAGCGCAGAGATCTTGGAGAGTTTCGTCTTTCGTGGGGTGGGAGGTTGCGGAGGCTTGGGACTCCTGCGAGGGGTAGCTGCGCGGGCCCGTTCGGCCGGGAACTGGGGGGTTTCTGGATCCCAGCGAAACGCTGACAAGGAGGAAGTAACAGTGTCACCCCGCAGAGGTGGTGTGACTGAAGGGCTCTTCCTGGGGCAGCAGTGCAGCGGTTCACGGAGCAGAGTAAGTGAGAGCCGCTGTCCCCACTGGGGACAAACTCTCTTGTTAGGTGCAGATTTAGTTGGAGCGATTCCGTGACGGGTAGCAGACGATCACTGCGTCTGCTCTGGTTTTATAATGGGATTTCAAACGGTGGATACCTCTCAGCCGTCCCTTTACAAACCTGAAATTTATCACGGGAGAGCGCTGGCTGCGCGCAGGCCGGCGGCCCCTCCGGCGGGGGA
>VZRN01005202.1:3782291-3879851 GCA_013397935.1 Dasyornis broadbenti
CCCGATTCCGAGGTAGCAGCGAGACTTGATTTTTGCGGGGGGGCGGGGAGGGGGAGGGGTGTCAAGGCAAGGAGGGGTGGCGATGTTTGGGATGCACAGCCCTGGGACGGGAACGCCGCGCAGACAGACAGGCAGACACACACACACAGGCGTGCACATACACCAAACCCGAAAGGAAGGACAACCCCAAAAGGGACTCACTTTGCCTCGATGACTCAACGCAACTAATAACCGTTTCTCCGCTCTCTGTGGCGAGTCNCGCCGCCGCCGCGGAGCCCGGGAGAGCGGCGCTCCCTCCTCTTCTCCTCCCCCTGTCTCCCCCAGTATTGATTTTCTCCGCTGAAGGTGTGAGAAGTCGGCTCCCTCTCCCTTCACCGCCGGTCCGCAGCCGACGGCCCCGCGGCTCCCCGCCCCCTCGTCCCGACCTCCTTGCTCCGCTCCGCTCGCCACCCGGGACCCTCCGGGACGGGGCTCTACCCTTGCCGCCCCGCCGGCAGCCGCCCCGGCCCCGCCGCCCCAGCACCCCCGGAGGAGGGCGAGGAGGGGGCTGGGGGTGGGGGGAAGGAGTAGAAGCGAAGAACGCGGCGTGAGAGGAGGAAACAGGAAAACTTTCCACCCTGGATTCTCTACTTCTGATCCATGGACAGAGCCCAACTCAGCCAACTTACAGACAGGCTATAAGCAGTAAGTACAGCGGGAGCCTCTCGCTAGAGGCTTCCTCGCCAGCATCCGGCTACTCCGTGGCTGCACAGCTGGCCGGCGCGGGGGGGCCGTGCCAGCGGGGCCGTCTGGACTGGCAGCCTCTTCCCCGCGGCCCCCGGGGGCGGGCCGGGACTGTGGCCGGACCTGGGGCGCAGCACCAGGCTGCGACGGGCGGGTGGGCTGCTTGCCTGCCGAGCGCGATGGGAACCGGGGCGCAGCGCTACCTGCCCCCGCCCGCGGCAGGTTGGTGCCGGGCGGGTGAGGCGAACCGCTCACTTCCAGCGGGGCCGACTCCGGCGGTGGGAACGGGGCGGCATCGCACCCAGCCGGTACCCGCCCGGCTTCAGGGAGCTGAACCGCCCTGGAGACGCGCTGCGGGGGCCCGGCCGGGTGAGCGGGGCCCGGTACTGGCCGGCGACCACTGAAGCGCCCCTTGTTTCTCTCGCCCTAGGTCCGTGCTCCTTCTACTGCGACCTGCCAGCGGGAGCCGCGTCTCCGAGCATGGAGCGGAGGAGCGAGAGCCCCTGCCTGCGGGACAGCCCCGACAGAGGCAGCGGCAGCCCCGATGTCAAAGGGCCCCCCCCCGGGAAAGTGGCCAGGCTGGAGCAGAACGGCAGCCCCATGGGCACCCGCGGGAGGCCCAACGGCGCCGTCACCAAGCCCGTGGGAGGTAACCGTGCGGCCGCGCTCACGGCGGCTCCGCCGGCCGGGGCGCGCAGGGCGGCGGGCCCGGGTGAGCGTGTGGCGGGCGGGTCCACACCGTGCCCGGAGGGGCGGCAGGTCCGCGTGGCGGCTGGAGGGCTGCTGCTCGCTTTCCCGGGCAAGCATTTAGCCGCTCGGCACCGCTGGGGTGATGGGGATCCGCGGGAAGACTTGAGTCTAGCGTGCGGCGCGCAGCCCCTCCGGCGTTAGAAGGCCGCCTGCCGAAAGAGGCCACCCCGGGCCGGGCTCTGGTCGGGCGGCTCTCAAAGAGCCAGGCCTGATCTTGCCGGAGGGTAAGGGAGTGAGAGCGTGTCCTGCACTCGGCGCTTTCTTCGTGCGGATAGCCCTGGGGCAGCCCGCGGGCATCCCCCTGCCCGCCGGCGGTCCCGCGGGGCACGGCAGCGGCCGGGCGGCGGGCCTGGGCAGCGCCTGCAGGAGAGGGCAGCGCCTCCGGGCTGGGTGCGGGCGGTCGGGCTGCCTTCACAGATGCAGGTGACACCAGTTAGGTGTGTTACACCCACCCTCACAGCTTTAAAAATGGGCTCACCAGGGTGGGAAAAATGGTAGCGTTTATGTTTGCATTTTGGGATTTTGTTTTTCTTTCGGTAAGTAGCATTTTGTAGGAGTTGTTGTAAAAGAGGACAGGGCAAAGCGTGTGCAAGATTCAGCTCTTTCAGCAAATATATTGAGCGTTAGTTTTGCAGTTTTCCTGCATTTCTTTAGAATGCTTAATCTTTCTCACTTCGCTATCAAGTTGCCGGTCAGGTTTGTGTTAAGAGCATGTTAAGTGCGTGGTTGCTTTTTCCCCTCCTTTTGTTCCAAGTAGATAAACTTTCCAATCCCTTCTCCTAAATACCTTCTTTTTTCATCTTAACTCTGATGCTGTCGTGTTTAAGACAGTGCAGCCTCGTGTTAAGAAAAATACGTATTTAAAAATCCCGAAATTAGCCAGATGTTGCAAGCAGAATACTGCGGGAAAGGCCATCAATAACTTTACCTTAAAAAACCCTCTGTATTTGTGTTTTAAAATGAGCAGAGTGGTAACACATAATTGTAGTTGTTTATACACAAAGAGATTGTGTAAATGGCATTTGGAGAGATACATTGAAACTGTCGTCACATGACTATTACGTGAGGTTTATTTAGCGATTTTACCATTAGCTGCTTGTTTTAGACCTCTTTGGCTCAATGGGCTTCCTAATTGCTGAAGTTTGCTAAGGAGCTGGAGATTTTATTTTAAAAGCATAGGATTCATTTATATACCTAATGAAGGGTAAGAGAGCTCACCAGTTTTTTGTGTTTTTTGATTGATTATTTATCTAGTTTTTAATCCTCTTCTCTATATTCTTCCAATAAATGGAAAAAGAAGAAATAGCTTTGCAGTGAAAGACTTGTAATACTGTTCCACTTAGAAATTGGTGAAGAAATAATTTTTTGAGTAATTGTAAAAAGGAGCTAGTTAATCATATAAAAAGTAGTATATACAGTTTTAGATGCCTTTTTTTGAGACTAAGGCACTAAAGCTGCTTGATTTTAAAAAGAATATTAGAACTAGAGCTGAAATCTTTTTCCTTGGGGCATTTATAGAAATATACTTTAAAACAATTCTTTTAAATGTTTTGGAATATGTGTTTGCTTTCTAGTTGCAGCTCTGTTATCCAAAAGAAATTCAGCGGCTTTTGTAGTTTATTGGTGGTTCAGTGTGAATCTGGCCTGTTAAGCTATAGAAGATTTCTTCCACTTAAGAAAAAGACTTTCACTTCTGAAAGCAAACTTTTAGGAGCTTAAGTTTTCATTCATTACTCTTCAGCTCATTTATAAAGATGTTGTAGCCTGGAGTGTAGAAGTGAAGGGGAATAAGAAATGCAGGAGTAATTTTTTTTTTTTTTTTTCCTTAGCTGGTGTTCTTTAAACAGTCTCAATCTCTTTGAGTTTAAGTTGTTCATAATAAAGGTTATTCATTAGTCCTTATTGATACTGAAAGCAAGAAGAAAATTATTCTTGTCTGAATACTTACCTAGGTTCTATAACACTCAATACTAAATTAGTTAAGGCAGATTTTTTTTTAATAAGATAATGGTGCTGTTTATAATTGATTCATTTTTTTTTTTTTTTCTCCTGGAAATACTCTCACAATAAATCAACATAGCTAATTTCCAGATATTTTTCTTCTGCTCTTTTTCAAGTTTGATCTTTAAGAACTTGTTATGATCAAGTGATCTTTTCCTGAATGCAGATCACACCTGTTTTGGGTATTTTTGGAAGTCTATATCTTTGCCGTGATTACTGTGGTGTTAGTAATTTTTTTCACTGGAGCTGTGAAATGCAGCTGTAGACATTGGTGGAAAGCCTTACTTTTAATATACTGGCAACTTAGTATAAAAATTCTTTGAAATAAATATTGATAAGGGCTCTCCTACTATTGTGCCTAGAGTTTGACAAAAAGAAAACTTTAAATTCATAGTGAAATGACATCTAAGGCTTCAGTTGTCAGTCTTTCAGTTTATTCTTATTTCTCAAACTTTAACAAATGCTAATACTTACTGAATGTAAATTTCATTTGGGACAAAACCGGAAATACTTTACTGAAAACTAGAGACTATTTTAATTTTTGTTTTATTTTTGATTCTATAAAGTGTATCTGAAGTTTTTGAAAACAAAGCCAAATGCTAGCAATTCTTTTTCTCATCTCATTTTGGGCCTTAGATATGTAAATGGTGAAATTCCTTTGTATCTCTCAAATGGCTTTTTGTTGTAATAATATCTGTTTCTGAAGTTAATTCCTGAGAACAGAGCAATAATCTCTCAACTACCTGCTGCTGTGATGAGCCTGATGACCTTTGGTAACCAGTTTTATAATCGTACTGTTTGCTGCAATTATTTTTTCTAGTGACTTCCCTGAGAAATATAGAAATATAGTGCTATCGGTGTTTCTAGCTTCCTCTCTAGTTTTACGAGTGAAAAAGTGTTCTAAAATAAGCGTTTGTAGGGCAGACAGAAAATCGATTGTTCTCGTGAGAAGTTTTGCCTTATGATTTTCTTCTTTTTTTATTCCGAACATGAATGTACTTAATTCAAAGGGCCATCACAGCTGCTATAGTAATCTAGTGAAGGTCACTAAAAAGATAAACGAGGTCTTAAAGGTTGTGTTTAATAGGGGATTTAAAGGTTTTGGTACTGTTTACAGTGTTGTTAGCGTCAGTTCAATGTATTAGAGTCCAGTTTTGGTTTGACTAACCCAGTGCTTTTTAAAATGTTTCAACAGTTATCTGACCAGTCTGTTTTAAAACCTGTATGTAATAAAACACAAGTGGTCAGATTTTGAAGGAGAGTAAGGCTCCTTGGAAAAAAAGGCTAATATTGCTTTAAAAAACATATGAAGCCTGGGAGAGAGTTTAGAGCAAGCAAGAGCACTGTGGTGTTGACAGCTTTATATCCCTGTTGGGTAACATTCACTTACTAGAATTGGCGTCTCCTCTCAGTTAGTAATTCACTCCATAAGGATTTAAAAAAAAAAAGGGATGATTAATGACTAGGAAACTTATATTTACAGAATTGTTGATTGCAGTTCATGAACCTGTTTGTGTAAGAGTAGATATGCATTTATATATATATGTGCGTGTTGATTTGAAGAGCATAGAAAATAAGTGTCAAAAGCCTCTGAAAGCAACTTAAAATGCCAGTATGCAGAATGAGCTGTTCTGAAGTTTGGTTTTGCTGAAAAAGAAACATAGATCCAAATTACAGACAAGGGAACATGTTCAAATTCAGAGCAGGAAATGATTGCAAAGCATTTTTTTGTTTAGATTAGTTTGATGCAGCCTGATAATATGTTCATATTAATTTAACTGTTAAAAACTGATTCACTGTACAAAATATTAATGGAAGGAAATCTTTCAGGCATTTCAAACCAAAAAGTATGATCAGGATGTTAATCAGTAGCTGTAGTTATGGAGCTTGTACAAAGTCAGATGTACCAGAAATGTGGATGCAGTGACTCTTTGGAGTGCTGCTGCTGATTGCCGTAAGCCCCCTAAAGTCCAATGTATCGTGGTCGTGTCTGCTAGGTGTAGTTAGAAATCAGTTTTAATATATCTCTGGGGTGATGGAAACATAGGCTGATGGTTAAAGAACTGTTTGCCGAAGTCCATTCTAAATATTTCTGCAAAAATATTGTAAGGTTTGTACAACCTTTTATATCTTTACAAGGATGTAAGGTACTTGGCTGGAGAGAAAATTCACTTCTGTGCAGACAGAAGAATACAGCCTGATCAAACTTGCTCCTCTGTTCTAAGTGGTTAGTTAAGGTGGCATCCGGAATGGAGCAGGGAAGTACGTTTCACTTGTCCTTAGGAACTGAGTGAAGTGAAAGTTCAAGTTTTAGATTCCTGCCCAGATCCTAGACGAAGAATATCTTTCTGCTGCCTGAAAGAAATAAGTAGCTGTTTGAAAGAATTAAGCGCTTTGAAATACAGAAGCATGAAAGCCGCACATCCTTGTTAGTTCAGGAACGGAATAGATGTATTTTTTGGTTTATGTTTACGTTTTATCTGTGGCAGAATGGTTGGAAAATGTTGCTTTGTACTTTGATATAATTCAGTAGGGATTTGGAAGAAATGTAAAATCTTGTATTTTACGTGTTGCTGATACATATTGAGGAAGAAACCTCTAATTTACCAGTAACAGTAAGAAGAGCAAGACAGTGATTTCTTTTTCAGGACTGATGGTTAAAAAATGGTCTTTTTGCTGATTTTCACCCCTCTCTCCCTTTTCCAATCAGATTATATCATGTAAACAGAACAAACAGAACAGTCACTCCTGAAGGGTCATGCAGTCTATCAGCTGTATTTTTGCTGAGGTAGAAAAATAGTCTTTCTTTATGTGTTTTCAGTACTTGGTCTGTTATTAAAATAAAGACACGGTTGAAGTATGTGTGCAATTGAACATATGCATTAAACAGAATATAGGGTATCCACCCATTCAATGACCTAGACATAATTTGATGTTTAGGGCAATTTTGGAACCCTTAAGTTGCATCTGCAGAAAGCCACCACCAATTTTGAATTCAAGATTTCAGATTAGTGGTAGTAAGATTTCTTCTTCCCCCTGCAACAGTTCCCAAATGTTTCAAGTCATCTTCCTGCTTCCTCCCCACACCCATGGCCACGTTAGTGAACTGCATGCTGTTATTCTCATCATGAACCAAAGCAAAGAAAAAGCAACCAACATAATTGAAATAGTCCCGATTAATTCTGTTTCTTCTTCCCTTTATAAGTTGAGTCTTGCCTTTTCTTGGTTTCACTGGGATAGAACGTGGTACATTTACTGTCAGTTATTTATATGGCAGTTCTTTGACAAACTCACCTTAACGTGAGTTTTCAGTGACTCCCCAGAACTGGTTTTACGCCTAAAGAAGATGGCAAAATCATATTAAGAACTATAAAGATGCCACTGAGGTAACATATTTTCAAGAAATTAGATAGTGACATATCTTCCACTCAGAATTTAGGTGAAGAATTCTGACGTAGAAGGAAGGCCAACAGTATTAAACTTTTATTATTATGAATAAACTCTTAAAGGTAAAGTTTAAAGATTCCTTTCCCAAATACTTAATTTTGTGGAATCTTTATATTCTATTTAAATAGTTTTACTGTACTGAATATTTTATCTTGATTTTAAAGTAGAAAAAACCTGGCATAATTCAACTGTAATCAAGTAATCATTTCAACAGACAGCTATGTCATATTGAAACTTTCTAGTTTGTAGTGCAGACTTTCAGATGGTATCACTTACTTCAAAATTCCTTTAAAAGTATTTGAGTTTAGTACTCTTCATCGAGATGCTAGCCTGAATATTTATTTTTACAGTTACTTTCTATTATTTATGTTTTCTTCAAAGCTGTCCATGTGGAATGGGGAGGAAAAGGGCCACAACGGTGGTCTGGAGCTTAAGTGAAATATTTGAACCAGTAAGATTTTTGTCACTCTCATTGACACAGAACATGGTAATACAATATGGCAACTATGATGCTGTAAAATGAAGAGTTTTGTTGCAGTCACGTATTTATATTCACCAAACATCTGTTTAGGAAAATTCTTATTTTTGTGATTTAGCAGTCCCCAACCTGCTTTTAAGTCTTATTTTTAAACTTTTCAAAATAACTGAAAATCTGTAAAACTTGGGAAGATTTTGTTTTGAATCCCAAATTGCAAGGCATAGCTAAGTTAGGCCTTTAATTACTGCCCCTCATAATTCAGTTAAATTAGTAACTACTGCTGTGTTTTTAGGATTAAAGGCCCAGTTTTTCAAGGTATAAAGTATTACTAAGTCCCTTTGAATTGACACGATGATGGTTTGTTCAAGATAACCTGTGCCTGATTCATACTCTGTAACTACCGAATGAGCAAGCTCTCCTTTTGAAGCTCACAGTGGCTTTGAAACCAGCCCCCTGTGTTGAACGAGGAACCAAAGCCCTTTCTAGCGCTGAAAAAATCGCCCTGTGATGATTGGTTCCTACTGTACAAAATGTCCAGGGTCAGATGCATCAGTCCTCACAGTGGCATGTGTCACTAATGCAGATGTAAGAAATAGTCACAGCAGACAAAAGGCAGCTGAGTATTTGATGGCTTTTGAGAAATGTTTTCTAGCTGCTAGCGATACTTAAAAAAAAATTGCCCTCCAACGCGCCTTGTGCTTGTTACAGAATGCTCATCAGCTCATCAGCAGCGTCTCTGCTGAGTTTACATTGTTTAGTGGTATGAAAGGACAGAAAATACTTTTTGCCATTTAATTTGGGGGCAGTTTTTAGCCCATCTAGTTAAGGTTCTCATGGCTGTTCACAAGTGTTGACTGCTTTAATGTGTGATACGTTCTCAGCCAGCAAGGCATGTTGTCCATATTGTCACTGTTCTATAGTTAGGGATTTTTTTTTAACTAGAGTTCCTGCGCTTTGTATGAAAGCATGTACTGCAGCTGTTGAGTATATTTTGTCTCCGTCGTTGTTTGCGTTGATCAAAATATTGGTAAGGGAAAAAGGTATTTTATATTTCCAATGCTATTTCTTCTGTTTCAGGGAACTTTTGAAAAAACATGAAATAGTATTTTTAGTCATTTGTTTTTCTGTTTTTTTCTTTTTCTTTTTTTTTTTTTTAAATCAATGTACCAGCTCTGCTGATATCCTCTGAAGAGTTACAAATATACAAGACTTTGCCATTTTTCTATTAGCAATTTAAGGTTGCTGACATTGAAAAACTCTTATAAAAACGTTTGAAAGCTTTTGTTTGTTTGTTTTGCTGGTTGGTTAGTTTTTTGTTTTGCTTTGGGTTTTTTAAGTGTAATTCTTACTCTGATGTTTAAAGGTGTGAACGTCAATGTTGCTAGTGTCTGAGGACTTCTGTAAAACCTCCTTCCAAGAGGCACTTCTACTTCGAATAAAGCTACACAAATAATTTACAGTTCAAAAAATGAAGCGTGAGCCCTGTATTGATGTTATGGCAAGCTGGATGCTAGGGCAGAAATATTGTGTCTGAACTCAAGACATATTTTCAATTTCCTGTTGAATGCTGAATGATTATTTATGTTTCGTGCAGTGATGTTTGGAAAATGAGAAGATTGTCATTATTTGTAGATGCTGTATGAGGGGAACAGAAAGAACTTGAAGAAAAACGACAGGTAGCTCTAGATAAGAGTCTAAGCATATGACTTGTTTTCTAAATAGAAAATTATTTGGCTGATTATCTGGCTGAAAATGTTTGGTCATTGTGCTCTAACTGATGTCCTTGTATCAGATGGACATGCAATATTAAACAATTTGAGTACGACTGTACCTTGTTAGTAGCTGTGTCAGCAAGGTAAAGAAGCTCAGAAAAAGCTTAATACCTGTCAGACACTTTTATATGAAGCTGCAGCATCTCTTGAGATAACCATATGCCCACTGCATTTTCACAATGCAGTAAAAATGTCTTCCATTTTAATATTGTCTCATTCCCAAAGACACACACTGAGATGAAAAGACGCACTATTGACAGCAAATCTTTTCAGAGGTACTAAACCTGGCATGAAATGTCGGGAGGGGCGTTTCTTATATCAAATGCATGATTTGTATCACTGCATATAGCCACAAGGTTACTTTGTCTCTCTCTTTCTCAGCTGTTCCATTCATTTGTAATGTTGAGAAGGGGCTTAGTGGGTCTTTACTTGTGTATCACCAACAGTTCTCTCTTGAGAAGGTGCTGACTTTGTCAGCATTTGGACGGAAGCTTCAGATAATTGAGGAAACTCACAAAGAAGTATTTACCATCTTGGTAATCTAAACTCACAGAGGATGTTTTGCCATAAATTTAACTGACAGGCATATCTTGGAAATGAAGCGTGTTATTTTCAAAACCATAACCAGCCTATTTTTTGAGAGTAGTATAAATTCATATTTTGAGCATATTTTGGATTATATGCATTTCCATTATTTATATATTAAAATTAGATGTGCACAATTTCCAGCCTTATTATTTTGAATGGTTATTAAGAAATGTAGTTATAAATTATGAGTTATACAATACTTTGGAGTAAAAGGTGATTTTCATAATGTCTTTTCCCAACTTACAAATAACTTTGTTGCCATAATACAAACATGTTAGTGGAGCAACATGATAGATGTCTCTTTAAGTATCGTAGTAAAAGAAAATGACTTGTATTCTGAGGCTGTGGATAGTTTATGTTGTTTTGGACCCATTTCCCAAGCAGTGATCGAAAACAGATTACAATAACAATTATACAGTCAGAAGATGCAATATCCATTTCTGTTTTAATTGAGTGAAAGAATAATAAAAACATCATTAAGAAAAATGAGGTGGACCTGTCATACACTCTACCAATTTTTAGACTTAGATAAAATGCAGAGTAACAGAAGTGTGGGCTTTTTTTTTTTTATTTTCCTTTTTTTTTTAAAGTATGTTGCTCAAGCTAGAAGTCTGGATAGTAGACTTCATATGGGCTCCTGTGAGCAAGTGTGCAGTAAGTAGGCGTATTGCTTGACAGTAACGATCAAGTTAGGCATTATCTGAGTGTCTGGGTCTGGCATAATAATTAATGTATTGAGCCTTTGTGATTACATTAATGTGATCACAGTGTCATATTGACCTGCCAGCTAGATGAGCTTTGAGAATGCCATGGACAGGTAGAAAGTAGTAAAAATTACTTCCTTGTCTTTCAAAATAAAAAACTGTGCTAACTCCTAGAGCTGTAAGCAGAAGAGTCCTTTCTGCTGTACCATACACGGAAAGAGAAAGCCTTGCTGCAGTAGCCTTGGCTCTAGTTGTGTATCATACAGCTTTATAAATCAACACTTGGAATGGCATCTGAAAGTGAGCTGGGAGCCAGTTCAGCCTTTGGAGCACAGATGTGATCAGCTTTCGTTGGCTAACACCTCTCAGCAGGCACATGCATTTGAACCAGCAGAAGTATCTAATTCTTTGGTGCAACTCTGTCTGCATAATAATGTAGCAATTCAGGTTGTTGAGCCTCAAAAGCTTTGCTGACTCTTCACAAGTGAATCCACATGCAGCAGGTGAACTTGTAGGTAGGTCTTTTCCACCCTTGCCCCAAAATACTGCTAACTGGATGAAGTGTACTGTGCATAGCTGAGAATGTATCTGTTAACTTTTGTTCCTCGACCTCATGACTTGTTTGATAAAGATATGGTAGTTATTACAAACCATTAGATTAATGTGACCTGCTGGTAGATAAATGTAAGCGTTCCTAGAAGGGTGATGTTCAAACTGATAGCTGTTAAATGTGTGATCTTGTGTTTGTAGAGTGCTTCCCCCACAACTCCTCTGTTCTTGGAAAAGGGACTAAAAGAGAAGGCCACTCAGAGGTTGCCCTCTCTCCACGAGGGTGTGAAAGATTGGAGTTGTAAGTAAAGGCCAAGCCCCAGAGGCCAGTTGCTGACCCATAATGGGCTCTAGGTGCAGACTGTCAGAAGGTTTTGTATTGACTGGTGAAAATGGAGGCAGAGGGAGAAGTTGGCTGCTTTGTGGAGGACAGAATGGCTTCTACTTTTTCTCGTTTGTCATTCTGTCCTCCAGTTACTTTTCCACTGAAGATCTGATGAAGATTTCTGTGGTCTCCTACCAGAAAAATACCATCTAGTAATGATATTGCTGTAGCAGTAGCCTTACCCTTGCTGAAAGTGAAGCAGGATGAAGAGCTTCATCAGTAAACATTGAGTTTGGTAACATTTATTCAGAGAGAGAGTTTAATGTGGCTTGTCCTCTTCTGTGTGTACTTGTAACTTTTGTCCATAGCCAGTTCTACCATATCTGTTGACATTGTCACTTAGAAATGAGGTTTTCTAGTGCTGCCAGTATCTGTAAGACATGAGGGAAGGCAGTAGTGGTTACAGCAGTTGCAGATAATTCAGTTTGTCTCACTGTTGGAGCCTGCAGGTGGGTTTGAAGGCAGAGGTGGATGTGCAGTAGTTACATTAGACTCTCTTGGCAGACATTTATCTTGTAACATGGAGAAGGGGTGATATGATTTCTTCTTTTTCTTGCCAGGGAGTAGTACGCAGAGGGATGGACATGAAGGAGAAAGAAACTTGCTGGTGGGTCCCAGTGGAGACCTCAAAATAGGCCCGAGTGTGGTCTGCAGCACTTCTCCAGAAATAAAACCTCAAACCAGCTATGAAAGCTTTTCTGTTGCATTCCAGGGGACTTATCCCAGTACCAGGAGACTAGTTAATAGAACCTTCATTAAAATGCTTTTGCTGGAAGATGTTTTTTTGCTTCAAAAATTACATAATATGGTGGCATCTGCTAGCCCCATCGAATTCAAGGGCTTATTAGTGGTTCTAGTTTTCAGGGTTTAAAAATGTTGGTCATTAAAAATAATTTTGGGTGAAACTTGGCAAAGAGAATTTTAGCCCCTTAGGTGAGTTTTGTTATGCTTTTGAAAGCAAAGAAACAGAAAGTAGTTCCCCAAACTAAAAACCCTTCACGAACCCTATATTTGTTTTTAAGTTAAAGAAACCAAAACCTAAAACTTATAGGAAATTTAATGGCTTAAGATGACTTTTTAACAAAAAGTCAGCTGATTTTGGAAGTGTTTCTTCTACTGATTTTGAGTTAAATGAGTGAAGTTTTCAATTTAGTTCATATTATAAAATATAGCTGTGGGGTATTTTATCTTCTTTTATAACTGGGAAACAAGTTCAAACAACGGAGCTTTTTTATTTAGGAAAAATGTAGCTACAGTGTCTTCACCTTGGCCTTTCAATGAGAATAGATGGACACAATTATTTTAAGTGTTTTTTACAACCTACCTGATTCCATGATTCTGTTCCATGGTTTGGAAGGCCTGTGTGTGATTCTGGTGGAGAGCATGGTGCTGGTAACCTGCCCCCAGGATTGCTGCATGCTGGAGGTTGCTGTTGGCGCTGGGGGACTGAGCTTTCCACTAGAACAGCCCAGACAGCTGTTTGTGCTGCCTTCTCGCTCATGGTCTCTCAAAACTGTATTTTGAGCTCAGGGCTATCATTGCTCTCAGTTTTGCATGTTTAATTGGAGAGGTGGAAGTGCTTTATTCTCCTGTTTAATTGGTCCTGGCTCCTGCCCTATCCATGACTGTCTCTGGGCTAACCAGGTGGCACAAAACCCCAGTGGGGCTCCAGTTCTTACCCCATGAGCTCAACCAGCTTGACAAATTCAAACTTTGGTTTTAGTGCAACTGGTTTAGCAAAGGGGTTTTGTTACCAGGAACACCTGATCCACTTTGACTAAGAAAAAACCTCATCTCCTGTGAGTAACACTGCTGTCCCAGACATGCCACAGGAAAGGCTGTGCCAGAGGTAAATACTTGGTATTCTTCTATTTCTCATTTCTTGTTTGTCACAGCAAATGCTATAAATATGGCTTTTCTTTTATACCGTTTTTTTAGAAATTCAAGTATTATCAAATCAAGTTATGAGTTTCATAATATGTTTCTGTGGTGGGATAGTGGCCTGAAATATTTTGTGTTGAACAGTAAGGCTGTTATTTCAGCTAGGAGATGGATTCTTTGGGTAGTTAAGCTGTCAGAAACAGAGGACATCTGCAGAGATGGTAGTGACTTATTTATAAGACTTCCTGAGATCTGGGATAGCTGTAATGGCTGGGAGACTGAAGCCACAGAAAGGACTGGAAGCTGAAGAAAGATGTAAATAATATCTTGTGGTTTGCGTTCGCCATTGGCTAAAATATAAAATGTAGAAATGCATTTCCTGCCTACAGATTTATTGAATATGTAAAGCCAGAAAAAATAGCTGAGAAGGAGGAGAAAGATATTGTCCTTAGTTTTACTTCCTCTGGCCCTCCTAAGAAGAAAAACTCTACAATGTAATGTTATTTAACATGATTTTGTTTCTTTGGCAAACATTGTATTAAAATCATCTGTGGACTGAGCTCTTCTTTACCAAATTGCATCCTGGAACAAATTATTTGCAGTGGGCTTATAAACCCATGAAGAGTAGGAGTTTAACAGCATCACATTACTGCTTATATGCAAAATCAGATATCTTGCATTTTGTCTAGAATACACTGGAGAGCAGAGGATTAGCAGAAAGTAGGTTCCTTGTTTTTAAACAAAACCTTTTGCTATAATGAGGTGCTTGATGCTGCATAGGATTGTACAGTTGCAAAGATCTCGATAGAGTCTCCTGTATTTGACACAGCGATTTCCCGCTGGCTCCCTGTCAGTGTGTGCACACAGCTTTCTTCACGTGGTTCCGAGTGGTTAGTGACAAACAACTGCAAAGTCATTCCTTCAGTTCCCATTAAAAAAGATTTACAGTGAAAGAATTCTCAGCCTCATAATGAGACTGTTGTAAGCTGGTGCTTGATAAGTAAAAGGTTGACGCACAGTCCATTTACCCAAACCAAGCATTTATTGTAAATAAGTTAAGTTCCAACAACTTATATTCTGTCTGATTTAATTGTATTTATAATTTATGGGGTAACTTGAAAGTGAGCCTTAATGGACATGCCTAATGCTTGTTGAAATGAGGGAGCTCTCTCCTACCTTATCATGGAGTTGCACTGGCATGGGCTGAATCTGGGATCTGCTTCAAGCCAGATCCTTCTTGAGTGTGAATAGTTGTATGTGTGTGGCACTGTGGAAATGGTATGATCGCACTTGTTTAGCCTGTCATTGTGTCTTCTGCATCTGCAGCCCTCAGCTGGACTCTGCAGATTTTCTGGAGATCTCACATCACCACCAGCTTATAGCTCCGCTGTGATTTAAACAAAAGTGTTGTTAAGATCAGCACAACCCATTCTTTTTTTCCAAATATTGTTTGACATCTTTCTTCTAAAAAAAGTCCTAGCCAACTGGGCAAAATACTCCAGATTTTGTTTTGCATTTGATCTTTTCTAATTATGAATTTACCTTCTACTGTTACATGTGATCTTAAAGGACTTTTCCAACTGAAATGATTCTCTGATTCTATGTTTGTTCAGCTAGCCGAATCTTTAATAGAAATCTTCTGATTATTAGCATGTGCACTAGGTTTTAATTTCTGATCACTTCAGGATTTGCAGTTTACACTCTTTTGAAGAAGTGGCATACTGAGGCTTTAAATTCCTTTCCTTTCCTTTCCTTTCCTTTCCTTTCCTTTCCTTTCCTTTCCTTTCCTTTCCTTTCCTTTCCTTTCCTTTCCTTTCCTTTCCTTTCCTTTCCTTTCCTTTCCTTTCCTTTCCCCTTAGCGGTGGTGTTAAGTTTTTCAGAAAGGAAATTATGGGTTTGTATTACACTTTAGGATGCAGGATGGCATCTCTTCTGCAGAAATTCAGATATTTCTGCATAACTGAAAGCTGTCAATTTAATTGGCTAATACCTTTTGAATTAGAGCTGCAGGATGTGAAAACGAGAATCGGCAAACCTCTCCTGTGCCGATTTCTGCCTTTCAAAGCAGTTTTCTCAGTTTTGGTTAATTTTTCAGATTTGTTTAGCAGAAAGGGAAAGACTGTAAAATACCAAATTGGTATTTGTAAGGTCAGCTCTACTGCAGTGCAGAGAGAAATAAATAAATGGATGGCTTTTCCTTCAGTGACTTTGCTGGATAAAGGTCTCTCTCTAAAGAAAAAACAGAAGCAGATTAGGTTTAGGAAATGTTTGTAGTTTGATTGCTTCCTGTGGTTACTGCCAGTTGTGGAAGCATGCTTTATTGTTAAATATATGGAATCTTTATCTAGACAATTTCCTCAAGACAATCCATGCTTTGCTAATTTGGCTTTCTAGTTTCTGTTGCAGGGTAAAGGGCTCATCTTAGAAGTCCAACCAAAGTTGCTTCTAATTCAATGGTTTTTAGGTGTGCATGGGAATAAACATTTGTGGATTTTGCTCTTGCTATTGCCTAGGTTTTTTTAATTTTTTTTTTTCCTTCTTTTCCACTCTGTACTGTAAAGACCAGTTTAGAGAACGGCCCATGTTAGAGACTCTGCTAGGGAACGTTTTCTACATACAGTAATGAAGAGTTTTCAGTAGTTTATGAATTTTCAAGTACATGTCCTGGTTTCTGAACTCCAAACCATAGAAATTTGCTTTGTCTTTCAGGGAGATTATTCTGCATGTGTGTCTGTGTTCTGTTTAAAAGAAAAGAAAACAAAAAACCAGCCAACAAACAAAACCTAAAAACCCAAAGCATAACAGCAACAACAAAAACTTTATTTTCTACTTTCTTCACTTGATAAAAATCTCTCCACTGTAGAATGATTTCCTTTGGGTTTGACACCACCATTTGATCTCAGTTTTTAATAATTTTGGTGGGTTTCACTCCCAGAAGAAAACATGCCTGTGCTGTGAAGTATTCCCGCTAGAAATCTGGGAAGTCTTAAAACCTCGTGTTACTCAGGGCAAAGAACTGGCTTCTTTATTAATTCCCTGCTAGACAACCCCTGTACAGTAAATCTTTCCACAACACCATGCTGTTGAAATTAATCAACCTGATGTTTGGAAATTGTTCAAATTAGATTAAATTAAATAACACCTAGATGGGACTCAAAACTTGTCCTGATGGAAAGAGATTTTAATCTAAAAAGACATGAATTTTATTGGTGCTTTTTCTTTCTAGTTGATCTTCATTTTATACTTACTAGGACACACAAGCACTGCTCCCTATTTAATGACTGGGGAGGTGGGTGGCTGTAAGAGTGTAACCTGCTCCTCAGCTTTCTGCTCTGCCTGTGATGGTTCTGTGGAAGCAGATCACGCAAAAAAGTTCAGTGTCAATAGTATCACATGTATTACTTAAAAAAGCATACACTATATTATTTGCAAATAAACAAAAGATACAGTACGGGACTTTTTAATATCTTCTCTCTTCTTGTCCTTCTAGTTTGTCATTAGAAATCTGCAGCTTTTACTTGAAAATCTTATAACCACAAATGTTTCCCGGGGAGCTGTATGATCGCAGATTGATAATACTTTTAAGTGGTTCTAAGTATTTTTTTTTTAATGAATGCTTTATACAGCAGAGTATCTTGGGTTTTGACTTCTCTAATGAAATATCTATTTGTCTTTCCTTCATTTTTTAAGAATTGATTGCTCCCCAGTGAAATAAAACTATAGATTAAAATGGGCAAGGAGAAGAAAATGTGCATTTGGTCTCTTTGATACATATTTAATTTCTTCTTAATTTCTCTGCTACTTAGAAGAGCCTTGGCAAAAAATGCAAGTGTGTTTACAAAGTCTCTCTGTACATTGCAGCTTTTCTGTGAAAGCAACAGTGGAGCTTAAATCTCATCTCTGATTTGCTTTAAATGTGTATGTTATATAAAGGTACCAGTTACTGCTAACCATTCTCTTCTTCTGAGTAATGGTGGGAACAGTTTTTCACTGCTCTCTTTCATGGGTTAGCTGGAATACTTGCTGTGTATGGATGTCCTTATAAAAGCCTTTCTGTAGATCTTGGTTTATGCTCCCCTGACGTTTTATGCAGATGCCATCTATATGGGGTCGAAGCTCTGTGAGAAGCATGAAAGAGCTGTTTATGAGTCAGTTACGTTAATCAAAATCAAGGAGAAAAAGTCTTTAGTATGATTTGTGATTGCTGTTAATATTTTGTGTGCATTGCACATTGCATTGCGTTGTGTTGTAATGCACGTTGTGTTCGTCCTTTAAGGAAACAAATGCTTTCCTTTTTTTAGCCCTCAGATTACTCCTCGTTTTCTGTGTGTGTGAAAATCAGTGCTGTGTGTCATGTACCATGAGCTGTGCAGCATCACTCCCTGCAGCCTCTCTCTAAAGCTGGGAGAGTGAGTGCACACGAGTTCAGTGCCGAGGGACCTCAGCCTTCTCCGTGCGTGTGCACAGGCGAGGGAGGATGACAGGAATTCTGGCTGATCGGTCATTAGGGAAAGAGCTGAGGAGTTCCAGGATTTATGAGTAAGGCTGGCTTGTGCTGCAGTAGCACTGCATGTGAGACCATTACGGATGCTTGGTCTCCAGCTCTCTGAGTACTGCTCCAAGTTCTTCAACTGGAATGACAGTGAGTAGTGACTAACTTGTATTGCTCTTCGCTAAGGGCCCTGTAGTGAGCTGGAGGTGTGATATATGCATACAGGAGTGAGCCATGGCGTATATCAGTATGTAAAGAGCATGTTGGCCTCTGCAGATGTTTTTCCTTTCGATTCCAACATACTGAAAGCATGTTAATTTATTTTCAGATAACATTAGGAAACAGAAGTTTGAGGTAGTAAATTCATTGGAGCTATGACAGTTTAACCTCTAATGCGAAATAGAGAGCAAAGCAGTTGAAACTTCCTTGGAGTGAGATTGACTTGGAAATAAGTTTGATTACTCTTGCTGTTTTATTTTACTTTTAAAACAAAACCAGTATTAGGATTCCAGATGTGATAGTGAGAGGCATGAGAGTGGATCAGTAAGGACAGATGTGGTAAGCTGCCCTTTGCTCTCTGTTTTTAAGGTACTAATAGCAGCTTATCATCAGTTACTCTGGGTCACTGAGTTCAGAGATATTTTTTCAAAAGCTTTAGCAAGGTCCCTGCAAGCATGGAAGCATGGACAGCAGGAAGGGGCAGGAAAATTGTCATGGGAGGGAGTCGTGAGGAGTTCTTTGTGCTATCCATTAAAGTGATACCATGTATGGCATCAGCTGTAATATTTGAGATCCTGTTGGTACTGAGACAGTAAAGGATGGGTGCAGAGAATAGGTGCAACTTCTGTGCTGTAAAGGAGAGACTGTTGTATGATAAGGAAAGCATCCAGCAGGAGCATAAAAGACAGTGTGACATGCCTCTCATCGGTTTGCTTTGCCGCTTTTTCTGTCTTGCCAAAATGTAATTTACACAACTGATAATACAGCCTCAACATTTGGCCAATTATCTTAATCTTTTGCTAAGACATTAATAGCCCCATCAAAAGTGCTGTGACAGCCTGTGTGTTTGACAGGACTGGAAGTTTGTCACTTAAAGAGACTTATTTTCATTTTAACTAATTAAATGGTGTATGGACAAACAGAATTAAAGGTCTAACCTTTGGTAGGAAAAGAAATTTTGTCACTGATTTCAGAGGAACGTGATCAGCCATGTGCTGTCTCTTCAGGAAAGCACCTAGAGATTTTTTTTTCACTGAGAATTTTTTTTTAGATCTGTGTGTTAGAATTTGGCTGCTTGAACTTGCAAAATGCATTAGTTTAACCCAGAATCAAGCAGTGAAAAGGGAGCAGTGTCAATGTAATGCTGTAACCTTCTTTCATGTTACTTCGGGATGTGTTTTAAAACAAAGAGCTAAAACACGTCAAGTGGATATTGTAGCTTTTAGCTCCTGCAGTTAGAATGTCAGATTGAGAGCCACTCTGTGCTAGATAAGTCAGTAAGTGAGAACTGTGTATCTGAAATACATTTTAAAGTAGATCTAATCTCTGGAAATTCAAGAGAAGGAGTATTTAAGTTCCTTAGCAGTCGCTGGTATGACTGTATTTATTTCAGGTCAGGGTGAGTCCTCTGAAGGGATATATAGCTATTGGTTTGTAGATACTGAAGCTACTGATAGTAGAAGATCTCAAACATATTAGATAGACTTTGTGAAGGAGAACTGAAATGTGACTTTCTCCTCTTTTTCCCCTAAAAAGTTGTCTCATCCAGGAATACAGTGATTTGTGTCTGGAACATACTCAGTTTTGGTGGTTTTGTTTTTTTTTTTTGTAGTTATTGACTACTAGAAATGGTTACATTTAATTCTGAAGAACAAATTTAGAGGTGAACTTTCTGGTGATATTATGAATGTTAGCACATTTGGAAAACTGCTTTAGGCTGAGATTGTTCTCTGCACCAATATTTTCTAGTTTACCTAGGGACTAACAAGTTGTATGTAACCAGTTAAAAAATTTCTGTGACTGGAGGTAGCCTGGCCTATAGCAGGTGGTGGAAATGGCCATGCAGTTCTGTAGGTTTTCCATCTGTTCCCTCTTCCTTTTGTGAATGCACTATAGGGCTGCTCCCTGCAAATTGGCATGTTTCTCTGCTGCCTGTAGTATTGAATCCCTTTAAGTTCATGCCTCACAATTTATCTAATGCCGTAGATAACTTGATCCTGTAACCACAAAAGTAAATTTACAATAAAACAGAACAAAATTGAATCCAGACCACCCCCGGAGTTTTTCACTTCTGTGGTTCCTCCTCATCCTTGATCCTCTTTCAAAAAGAGTTGTTCTCACACTCTTCATGGATGCAGCAGAAAGACAGCCATGGGTCTTTCTGAGTCTGAGTGACCATCAGCTGTCAACACAAGATTATAATTTTCAGCAAAATCAATGCAAGACGATTTTCATTGTACAGTGAGAAGACTGGCCACGGTCTGAAAATGCACAAATATCCCAGGGTCCCCCTAGGGGACCAGGCTCTGCTGATTTCTCCATACGGTTCCCTGTGTAGAGAGAAGCAGAAATGGCATTTGTGTGTCAGGTTTTCATATGGCTCAATGTGGACAAATGACCTGAAAGAAATAGGGACATTCAGGGAACTGTAGAAAACTTCTGCAATGTTGAAAAAGTCTTATTAGGAAATCTTATTCATCTTCATGCTGACTATGATTCTGTTCCTGAACTGTATTCTCTAGAGCTTTTAGTGTGGTTTTAAATGAGTCAAGTGATGAGACTTCAGTATTTCCCTTGGAAAGAAAACAAAAGTTATCCCACAAGGAAGAAAGGCAGATTTCCACTTAGGATGAGTCTTCTAGGAGGTGTGTTAATTTACAACTTTAATCAGAGATGTATGACACAGTTCTTGTTCCTCTTATTGATGCTTTGTTGTTTTGGTTTTTTTTTTCGTGTTTTTTTCCGTCTAGGTTTGATGATTCCAGTCTTTTGTGTGGTGGAGCAGTCGGATGCCTCTCTTGAATACGATAATCGAGAAGAGCATGCTGAGTTCGTTCTGGTTCGCAAAGATGTGCTCTTTAGCCAGCTGGTGGAGACAGCGCTCCTGGCTCTGGGGTATTCCCACAGTTCTGCAGCTCAGGCACAAGGTATTCAATAAAGTTCTTTCTCCCTTCTCTGCACTGCAGAAGACAGCACCTAAGGTTGTTTGATGCAAGGAGAAAGCAAGAAAATTGGTGGCAAATCTTGCAAGTGTTTATATCAGTTGTGTTAATTGCTTAATCCTAAACTAGATGTACAACAAGCTCTACATTCTTAGCCTGCCTAGAAAGCATTAGCTAGATCTTGAAGTGTGAAATCTGGTGATAATGATCAGTCAGGATATTCATGACACACTTGTTCTGTACCACAAGGCAGGTTGCCGCTTTGAGGAAGTCAGCACAGAAGATAGAACCTCTAGGTGTACAGCTAGATGGTACCCAGTATTCCTCTCTGTATCAGGGCAGTTTTGAACAGCATATTGTAGTCTTTCATTTTTTAAATTATACATTGCAGATAATGGTTACATATACATGCTCTCTTTGTGGCACATAGTTGTAGGGCTACATGTGCAGACTGATTTCTGTTTTGACTTACCTACTATATTGTTCAAAAGCCCTTTATAAAGCTCTACAGTCCCTTCCACTCAGAGATGGTTCTCTGTTAGCAGCAAAATCTTAAAATAAACAAAGCTTTCCTCTCTCTACCCAAAATATCAGCTTAAAAAAACCCCCAAACCTAAAATCGTAATCTTGAAGGAGATGGGCAGGAGGTGGTGGGTTGGGAAAAATCTTTCCAGAATGAACTTTGCATTTAAAGAGGCTTTTTTATACTAAACAGGTTATTTCAGTGCTTATTCTTTTGGATGAGAAACCTGTAAGTTTGTTTTATCTCTATATCACCAATAAAAGCTGTGCACATTTAGAGTAGTTTAATAGCATTTTTGCATGGGGATTTGGATTTTGTCTGTTGATTTTAGTTATTTTGTATAGCTAGGTATTTGAATGTGGGAACAGAAGGAGCAATGGTGGTGTTGAATTCAGGAGTTCCAGGCAGTGGTTAATCACATGGGCTCCTTGTGCAAACTTCTTTCCAAGCTGGGAGATAATGATTCATTTTCTCTGTCAGACTCTGCTCTGTGAGAGAGGCTCAGGTTCTTTATACAGGCAGAGCTCATGTACACCTATTTATTTATACAATATGGTAGTAAAAGCCCTGCAAGAAGGTAGTTGTTTTGGTTTTTAACATGAAACGCTTTGTGTCATCTTAGGAACTCTTTTTTTTTTTCCTGAATGTGAAAGGTTAGCGTATCCCACTGCTTCCATCCTGGTGAGCCAGCTTTCTGTTTGACAGCACTATCCATCTCAGTTAACACAGTTGCTCAACATGTTGCGAGCTAACATGTGGAACATGCTGCATTAGGTGGCCAAGATTTGATTCTTGGCACTTCCAAAGGGGAATGGGCTTTGCAGAAAACCTGCTCCAAGGAGGCATGCCATCCAGTGCAGTGATCCACACTGGCTGAGCATCTCACTTGGGGGAACCTTGCTTTTGTGGCATCTCTCTGTTGTGAGAATAGCGAGGAGGAGACAGATTGACTCACGAAGGAAATTAGTCGCTGTGCAGGGAGGAAATGGCCACTGGGTTTTTGAACGACGAGCTTTGACAATGAGCAGGTTCAGATACTGATCTGTCGCTTGATGTGTTGCTGGAATAACTCCACTAGAAAATAGAAGTTGAATCTCTAATTATTGCAATTAGTTTAAAAGACTAAGGTATTTTCATTTTTAAGGCAGCAATTACATTCCTCCAGACATCATCACATGGTATAATATTTAGAATGACAGAAAATACCTTAAAGATCCATCAGCTAACAAATCTCTTGGTCAGGTTATTTACCTTCTCACTGAAGGGCCAGCCCACCATAGATTTTTAGACATATTGAGCAAATACTGCAAATCATGGTGATTTCAAGATACGAAGCTGAAATATGTGGCATATTCTGTAGTATCTTGCCTCTGTGCTAGCTGTCTGTGGGCTGAGGGGTGAGGTATGGGCAGAGACAGCCAATAGATTTCTGAGATTGTTTCGTTTAATGCAAAAATTAATAGAATATAGGGCTCTAATTTGTTAACTAGGGTTTACAGAAGTGTGCTGCCAAATTGCTATTATAAGGATTTATTTGGGAACACAACTTTCTGATATTAAAAAAGTGGGAAAAATAAAGCTATTTACTTTATTCATTATGGTTGTAGGACAAGTCTGCTTCTGTTCTAGTGCTTGCAATTGATTTCCATTAGCAATATGTATTAATAAACGGTCACTTAGTTCTTCCTTATGATCAACTGAATTACAGGATCTGCGTGAGAAGCTGAAGATTCTCAGGTGTATTTTTCAAAATGGTAAAGCTTAGAGGATCATGCTGTGCAAAACAGTGGCATAAGTAGGTGCTCCATGTCCTCTAGGGACAAAGTAAATGAGTTTATCAAAGCTTTGGTATTGTAAAAGCTGTCTAAACTGTAACTTAGCATGTAATAATTGTCACCTTTTGTGTTGGGAAGGTGTTTCATTTCACCCCCCTCTTTTTTTTTTTTGGATAATGCTGAAAGGAGCAGCAATTTCACTTCATCTTGTTAGAAACATCTTGCCTTTGCCTGTTTGTTTTCGAAAAGGGTCTTCTGTGGCAGATAGAAGAGCTAGCTGGGGTGGGGAAGAAGAGCTGTGGCAGCAGAGAGAATTGCTGTAGGATTTCACAGCTCCTTTGCTGTGGTTCCCCGCGGCAGCTGTGCAGAGCTGCCGAGGCTCGAGCTGGTGTGTGCCTTGTGTTGTAGGGCCCTGCCTTGTGCTTCCCAGCTGCACGGCAGCACAGCAGAGCCTGGCTGGCAGGAAGGAAACGTGGCACGGAGTGGTAGGTGGCACATGTCTCCCTGAGGGGGCTGTGTGCCCAAAGGGGCCCTGCCATAGGGATGCTGGCCTGGGCTGCTGCCTGGAGCTGCAGAACTCCCCGAGGAGGTGATGCTGTGTCCGAACATTTGAACTGTAACACACAGCTGCAAACCTGGCCTGAGCCTCATGTACTGGCTTGGTCACTTGGTTTATTATGGATCATTTTTATTCCTGGTTGCTAGGTAAATTGATAAGTCTTATCATACGCAATCTTGAGACAAAAATGTATCACGAGGTATACATGAAGGTGGCCCCATGCCTCCCTGGAAGCTCTTTATTCCCACACAGTTTGGGCAGGACACATTTTATTCCACAAACAGCTGGTTGCAAACACTTTTTGTTGATAGTGGTGGGAGCAGAGACTTTTCCAGCGAGTGCTGCCCTCATGAAATTTCCCTTTTCTGACAGGAGCTGTGAAATGTCTTCTGGAACAGCATGGGAATTTGTTAACAGCTTGGCACTGGGGTGTGAAAGTTGGTGGTGTAAATGGCAACAAAGGTTTAATAAACATTTATGTATTTTTCTTTCATCATTTGAGTTTACACCTGACAGTAGGGAACCTGCTATGTTTGCCTTTCAGAGAGGAAAAGAGTCATGCTTTAAAGGGACACCTGTTCTATATGTAGTTTAATAAAATTTACATGCTCTCATGAATTTTTTTTTTTTTTTTTTTTGGGGGGAAAGGTATTCTAACAGGGCTATGCAAGACAAGGGAACTGGTAGGAGATACATAGAATACACAGTGCTGAGTACTGAGTCCAAAGCACTATGAAAGTAGCTGCAGGCTGGTGCACCCTGTGTGCAGTCCTGTGGCTTTGGGACCTGCTGTGAAAGCTGATTATCTCCTCAGCATGGGGTGGAAGAAGAACAGTGTTAGTTTGATGCTTTTAGTATCTATTTTCTTAGAATCCATGTGAAAAAGGAAGCAGTGTGATTTCCTGTGGATGTGTTTTTTTCTTTTGACCAGTTCCTTGTTACCTGTTGAGTATGTACATAGAACTGATGTGCATTGTCTGCAGAAGTTAGCAGGTTAGAGGTCATTGAAATGGAGTTCGCCTCTCTTCCCAGGTACTTGAGCTAGGTGTGTTGGCAGGGCAGTGTGGAGTGCATGCCCTGACTGCTCTCTGGGGGCAGCTTCAGCCAGGCTCTGACAAGATGGTTGCTTGCGTTAGGTGGTGTGTGTGACCATGACAGGGAAAGGGGTGTACAGAAGAGTGAAATGGTGCTTAGGTGTCAAGTTAAACAGAAGAAGTGAGAAGACAATGGAGGGAAGTATACACAGAGCAGGAGATCTTTCCCATCCCTGTCATTGCAGCGATTGCTGAGCTCTGGTTCTTAAGCAATGCATTACCTTGAGCAGAGTCGTTCCAAGAGGCAGTGCCTTTCATTTATGCCTCAGAGACCTCTCTTCATGTGCTCAGTTTCTTCTAGTGCTGTCTACAGACTGGACAGGGGGAAGACTTGTGCCTGCAAAAAGCTGTGTTTGGCTGGTCAGAGTGGAAGGCAGGAAGGAGAGGCTGGCAGTGGTCAGTGGAGAAGGTATAGTACATGAACAAGAAAGGAAAAAGGTTTAAGTATCTTGCCTTGCCATGTGGAATTGCAACAGCTGGACACAGAGCTGAGTGATGCTCTGTGGGGGTTGTGGTTTAGTGAGCAGAGATCAGACAGTTCAACCCTGTTATCCTTGCACCGCTGGAGTGGGAAAGAGGAGAATTTTGTTGGGCCAGTCAGTGCCTGGCCAGAGTAGCTGACCTCTGCCCAAATTTCATGACATGCAGAGGTGTACCTCAGGACCTACTGCAGCTGCCTCACCTTTGAAGCTCTGATGTTGCCTGCAGCCGCAGGACAGCTGGGCTTTGATGCTTCTGGAGAGCTCAGTGTTCTGGAGCACTGATGGAGCTGTCCTTTGCGGTGAGCTGCAGCAAGAGAGAAAGGTGGCTCTACTGACGGTGTAGGAGCAGGGCACAGAGACTTTAAGAGCTCTCCTCTGGATTGATAGTGCACGTGGCTGGGAAACAACCCAGACTGCAAGCGTGTTCCTTTTCTTCAAGGGTTTAAATAAGTGAGCTCAGCCCTGCTGTCTGCTGTTAATTGAAGGCCCCTTGCACTTGTGGCCTGCATTTTAGTATTACTTCAAAGCACAGACCAGATCTGTGTGATACGCTGCTGTTTAGCAGATCAGTCCAAACCCTAGGCTGCTGTGTGTAAGAATGTGGCAGCCAGAGTGCTGTGCTCTCTCACTCAGATTAGCCTTTGTGAGAGCAGTATGACCATCTTGCCCCTTATGGGATTATAACCATGTGTACAAATATTTAAAGGGTGTAAATACCAATGAGAGAATGGATTTGCCTAAGCTGGTATAAGAGGGTAGGGCTCTGAGGCAATTGGAAGGGCCTAAGCAGATGATTAGTAGGTAAAAGATCCTGTGAAATATTCCCATCTGTGCTGTCTCCAGAACCACAATAGCTTCCAACTGAATGTCAGGTAAAGGGAGAACATACCAGCTGGGGGCTGTATTGAACACACACGCACAAGCTGGTTTTATATTTCTGTATCAAGGAAGGTACAATAAAAGTGTGGCAAACCCCTGCTGAACTGTGCTTGATGTATGCAGCCAAGTTTGCTGTAGCTGGGACGACCAAATATGCTGTTTTCTACACAAGTACAAGGTACCAGTATGAGAAAAAATGAGAGGAAAATTGAGTTCAGGTTTCTCATGTGAATAATGTGCAATAAATTACAAGGCTGCTATAATCTGGAATCTTCTGACCCCTCAGCCCACTGTCACTTCTGTGTCTGAGTCATTGCTCCCTATTCATGTGATCAAAGTCCTTCTAGTAAGAAGAATTTAATAAATAAGAGAGACTGGTGATATAATGACAAATAACAAGACGATACAGTGATCAACAAGGTAAATGTTGGGTCACTTCCTGACTGTCACTCTTTGCTGCTACGTTTTTGTTTCATTTTAACAGACACAGCATCTTGGTCTCACCTAACAGAGTTGCCAGTCCATGTAAAGCTGCTGTATTTCTCTGAGCTCAAACTCTTTTGACATGGAGTATTGTCACCCTGTTAAACGAACTCGATTTAAAACAAAACACTCCAAAACAAATGAGGGAAACCCACCCAGCCCTCTTCACACCTCTTTTCAGCAGTTAGGTCTTACACCATCCCTAATTAACAGCTCCTTACCTTTAGTAATCCCCTTTGTCCCCCTTGCCTCTACAGGGTATACTTTGGGAAGCGGGAAAACTCTTCTTTCTTCTCTCCAGTTTTGCAGGTGGCGTTATTAAAGGCCCAAATCAAATAATTTAACAGTAGTATGTGTGAGGGGTACGGCTCATACCAACATCTTGCTAAACTCTGGCGTGCAATTCCATGACAACTTGTCTGAGATTGCTAAGCAGACTGAATTTCTTGCAGTGATACTCAGCCATGCAGATCAAGGTTTTCCTTGTAAAAGCTGCCCCTTCTTGAACTGTTCCTTGCTTGAGTTGTATTTTCTTTCCCCCTGATGTTTGAAGAAAGACGGCTAAGAACTTCTCAAATATTTATTTCTCCCTCCCTATATACATCATTTACCAGCAAATCACTGTTTTGTCTACCCTACAAAACTTCATGACAACTGTAAGGGAAATTAAATTAGCTGGAACCATGAGAGAAAGTCAGATTTTAATGAGAATATTGAAAACCTCTTCGTTCTTTGTGGTTTTTGATAGACATTTCTGTGCATAATGGACACAGGGGTTGAAAGACACCGTTGTTAAAGGTTCTGCATTTCATGCCATTTCAATTAAAGCCCTAGAATTCTCTTTAAGCATTCCTCAGAACTCTTAAGAAATCTTATGTTAAAAAATAAAAGAAGCAACAAAGATTGAGGCTCCTCATATTTGTAGGGTTTGCTAAAATTAGCATTGCATTTTTTAATGGAACATGTGACATATAAAGAAATGTTAGAATGTCATATTTATAGATATATAAATGGAATATATTTTAAGTTTTACTTTGGTTTATATATAAAACACATATGATGTATTTATAGTTTAGTATATAAACACACATTTTATACATAGACACGCATACAAATATATATTTATATGAATGTATAATATATATATGGAAGCAAAAGCTGAGAATTAAATTAATAAATTAATCTTCCAGATTACTTCTCATCCTCATTCTCCGTTTGTGCTCTTATTTTAAGTAGCCTCATTATCCCAACAGCATGAACTCCAGTGAATACTTGATTTTTTGATAAGCTCTCTGTGAACGTTCTTAACTTCTGACTAGTGGTCAGGAAGTGTCTCTCTTTCCTTTTCTTCCCTGTCTAAGCTGGTGTATAAAAGTTAGCACGTGGTATTGGCGTTCTGATCCCAATATATTATTTACATGATTCTTGTGATGGAACAAAACCTTCTACACATAATAATCTATTTTTCTAGATGGCAAACAGCTGGGTAGTATAAGTAAACGGTTAATTTATTAATGTTTGAACAGCTTACAAGAGGGTAAGTAAAGGTAGTCCTGAACAGCTCAGCACTTGTGACGCTGCTTTCCATCTCATTTGCGGTTTGTGACTGAGCACAGCACGGCTGGTAAGCAGGAGAGGAGGGAGGGGGCAGGGGTGAAAGGAGGGAGCAGAGCGGACACAATGGCCTTTAGCTGTTCCAGTGAGATACCCTTTCATCCTTCCCTCTGTGAGACCCTACATACCTGCACAGGGACTTTGGGGTCGTGTGCTTTGAAGCACATCATGTTTTGGTGACAGCTCCGCGGGCTCCAGTAAACTTGTTGTAGTGGTGTGTGTCATTTGTTTGTTCCATGATCGTAATGGATCAAAGTCGGACTGTGCTATGGGAAGAAATCATTAAACTTTTTGTTCTTGTCTCCTTTGTTTCTGAGCAATATTTCTCAGGCTGTAACTGTGAATCGGTGCTTTAGTTTGATGAGGGCCACGTTCCTTAATGCTTTCCATTCACTTTATGTTGCAGCCTGTGTGCAGAAAGGTAACACTGGAGGACAGAGGTTTCTTGTAGCTTTGTACTCTTCAGGGAAAGGTTTTCCTGTATTCTGCCAGAGTAAAAACCAGTGAAGTAATGCTGGGGGAGTTGAGCTGCAGGCTTTTGTTGTGTCGCAGCAACCATTAGAGTAGTTTAGGGTAAAATAAAAATCAAGTTCACTTTGAAAGGCCTGTATGTACTCCATTTAAAACTTAGGCCAGCGTATAATAAATTCCGATTTTTCCTGTCTTCCTTTCCAAACTTTCAGCTAAGCCCATAAGTCTGAGAAACACTGGTGGTTTTGAGTAAAACTGAGAAATTGTCTTTATTAGTTTTAATTAAAAATAAAATTTTGTTGTCTCTTTTTTTTTTTTTCCTTCTTCATGAATCTGATAATGAAGCAGTGCTCTGTTTAAAAGGGGGAATAAATTAAGTTAGGTTAGGTCTTCCTCCATCCAGAGAAGGAAAATGAGGTGCAGTTAGAAGCCTGTTAGCTAATAAGCCAAATATTTAAACATCTAGTAGGATGAGCACAGCAAAGCCTGGTGCTGGTTAACATGTTAGGATAGGTTTTTTTCCCTTCCTTTTTTTTTCCCCTCTCTTTTCAGATTTTTAAAATTATTTTTATCTGCTGAATTTTTTTTCCCATTCTCTCCTCTAAATAAGGGGAGCAGCATTTTAACCCAGTGACATGATGGGCTTAGCTTTTTGTTCCAGCTGCAGATTGCCTTGCCCCATCTGCCTTCCCCACAGGCACGCAAAGCTGAGCCGACTCCCAGCCGCTTCTTTCTTTAACCTAACAGAGGCAGGGCATGTCCCCCAGATTGGCTTCTGCTTTTTAAGAAGTAAATCCCAACTTTTGGAATTCCTGGTTCGCCTTGGGTGTAGGTTCCCTGTGCAGCATTTATAATGGCTATGCTGCTAGGGAGAAAGCAGAGCTCTTTCTGCTGGCTAGTCTGTCTGAAGTCAATTTATCGTCAGTGTCCCAGTCTGGATCTTGCTGCATGTGTTTGGAGGAATTGGTTTGAGCCTGTGGAGAGCAAAGGTTCTTAGCTGCAGAGCCTCTGGCAGGCTTGCAGTGTAAAGCAATACTTCTCAGTCCCCTTTAACCACGTAGACAAACTAAGCATGAAAACCATTTTGTTTTTAAACTGTAAACCTAACAAAGTAGGGCTAGAAAATCTGAAGGGGACAAACAGAAAGTGTTTCTTGGTTTAAAGAAGCAAAAGAGAGGCAAACACACTGACTGTTGTTCTCTGTCTTATCATCTCTTCAGGAGAGATCCTCCTGGCAGTGACAGCAAAGGGTGAATTCAGACGGTTTCTCACTGCTGCACGTGAGCATTGTAGAAAAGACCTGGCTTTAATCCTCCTGGATCTTGCTGGAATATAAATGAAGCTGTCAATCAGCAATTGTGTTTGATGTTTGGGTCCATTCATAGCAGTTGAATTTTACAAGGGCAATCTGCCCTCCTGCATTGTTTGTCATCAGGGGTCTGCAGCGGATTAAATGACTACATTTAATGGAATAGAATGGGAAAGGATGAGCAAAAGACAATGCTATTAGTGACCTCCTTTTACCTACTATCCTGCTCACTGGAAACTCACTCAGAGAGTACTGATAAAAGTTCAAATTCAAGCTGTGTCTGAGAGAAGTGGGTGTATGTACCCTCTGCCCATCCACTGAGATACCTGATTGTTCAGGGTTGGTGTCTGTTCCTTGCTTTATTAGTGGAGGGCTTGTGGAGATTTGCTTGTACTCCGTCTATCTTTTGGCCAGTTTAATACCTTTGATTTATCCAGACAATTAAAAATAATATATGTTTGTACAGGTGTGATTAAAAAAGGGCTTTGCACGAGGTTTGGTGAGATGAGGTCAGGGCATTTTTCACTGTGTATTTATGGGCAATTTTACTCTCAACCTTATTCCAAGTGAAAAATATTTCTTCTAGAATGAAATAACTGTCAATAGAGCTAGAATAGGCCTGGGATCTGGGGTCTGTATCTTATTCTGTTTTTACTTCCCATACTGTTTTGTATGTGTAGCACCTTTGTCTTCACCTGGCTGTTTCCAATTTATCGACAAAGAGTTAAATTCAAAAATGCAAGCTAGGAGGAGGATGCATGTGCCACTTTGTATTTGTAGCTAAATTGCTTTCATATTTTGTTTTTATGATATATTTGCTGCTTAGCCACATTTTGGTCTTTTTCCTTTTTCTAACAAAAATCTTTATGTAAGGTGGCTAGTAGATAATTCCTACTTTCACAGTGACAACACGGTGCTAAAAATGGCCCTTGGCATAGGGATCGTTAGCTGATGGCAATTTGTCTGCCCTTCTGAGTAGTTTTCACTTCGGCACCAGCTATAGTATCTATGAAATAGACTATGGGGGGAAAAGGTGTTTATCTTGAGTTGAAACTGAAGACCAAATGCTTGAGGAAAAAATTGTATCAAATAACGAGCTATAGATTATGTATCTTTTCAAGATCCTGAAAGGAGATGTTTAGGCAGTATTATGTGGCAGTCAGCATAAGAAAATTGGCATTTTGCGAAATGCTACGATAGAATGTGCTTCAAACGTCACTATTTATGTATCCATGTATATAGATAACATCAAATACATATTTTTAAATGTTGATGATGAGCCTAAAAACTACATGCATTGCAAACATAAAAGTTTCCTTTCCTGTGGCTTATCCGTGGAGAGCAACTCTTACTTATCTCAATCTGAAAGCTGTATTTGTTTGAATAATAAAAGGAAAAGTAGTATTTTGTTAGTAATATTAATAGAGATTTGTTAATATTTTATTGTGGTACATTCAAATAAAGGACTACACCTACTAGGGTTTTTTTTTTGGGTGGGGGTATTTTTTTGATATATCTATTAAAAGGGCATAGCAACACCATATATTTGCATTTTCTGATCACTAAAAATCCTCCCTACCATAAATGTGTATGTGAAATGGAGAACCTAATTAAAAGATTAACAGCATGTACAGTAATTTACCCAAAAGGCATGTGTTAATTTGTTAAAACACTAAAGATCTTTATGCTGTCTTTTTTGATTCTATCAAAATATTTCCTGTGGAACTGATTGAACCTGGTCTCTTCATTATAAATTCTTCTGCAGAGTAAGACAACTTAATTTCATATCTAACTGCATAAGGAATTATAAATTATCTTTTCTAAGAGACCTATGACACTAAAACACAGAATGAACAAATAAAATGGGTTTGTTCTAGTACAAATGGAGATATATGGCAGTATTTTTATTACAGACACCATTTGTTTGGGCTGAGCGTCTGAATATTTTACAATAAGATACAAAGTGCTATTTGTCGAGCAGTCGTTCTAGCAATGTAACTTAAGGTGTTTTGCAACTAATTGCCATGAAACGAAGAAACTCAAATCAGCAAAAACCAGGCCCACTCATAAAATAAAACCCTATGCAGAATGAGATAAATCTGTTCCAAGGGAAGTACATTTTATGTACATTCATAGGAGCAGTGAGATCTGCTTCTTGGAGCAAACATACAACTTTTCTTTGGTTCACAGAGGAAAGACCTGTTGATTCCAAAAGTGTCCTTTAGCTCAGTAAGAAGGTGACTTGGTGCATGTAAAATGGTTTCCAGCTAGGTAAGAGATGCTGCAGCCTAGACTGGAGCACACAGGCAAAGGATTTCACATCTGGTTGTTCTTGGGGATGATGTATAGAACAGTGTACTGGAGGTGGGGCATTTCCCTGATGTAAAAGGAAATGTAGGTCCTGCTCTGGCTTCATTAGTGTCACACAACCTGAGGGGATGCCATTCTGCTGCAGAGTTAGGATTTCCCGCCCTCTCAGGGTCTTCTGGTGGAATCTTGAACAACTCTGCCTTCCTGCCTTGTAAACACAACCAGTAGGTTGTTCTTTGGAAACAACTGTGTGTTGAACAGTACACAGTGACACAGTAATCTGAGAATTGATTATTAACCTTCTGGCAGAATTCAGTAGAAAGTGGCAATTATTAAAGGTTTGTCTTTTGTAACTTCTTATAGAATTGTATTCTGGCATTGAAAGTTTAAAATATTTTATAGTACATTTACCATTTTGTACTGCACTGTGTCAGTGTTGGTGCCAAGGCTGTTTGAATGTTGCTGAACATCTGTTTAACCAGATTAGATTAAACACTAATACATTATTTAGTGCAAGGAACAAATTAATATTATACTGACCTTTGAAGGGTTGAATTAATAAATTTATCACAAGGATTAGTTTGGAATTGCATAATAGAGACATTCATTTATTTATTTATCCAGAAGTACTTTTATTATGAAGTTTACTAACACAAAGCTGCTTCTGTTAAGCTGATTGTTATTCCTAGATACTAAAAGACCAATGCCAAATTGTCTAAATCCCAATGTATGGATGGATTTATGAATTTTTTTACAAGGGCATCAAAATGGTAGTATGGCACTTCATAAAGGCAAGTAGGAAAGAAACGGAATAATTTTTATCTAGAGAGCTTTTGTGATCTGGTTTGAGTGGCATGAGACAAAAACTTAAGCATTTATGGTGAAATGTGGATTAGCCTTTTTTAAAAAAAAAGTCTGCCTAATAAACCGAAGTAATTACAATAAGGAGGTTAAGGAACATTTTTGTAATCGTAAAAAAGTGAGATTTTTTTTTTTCCCCTTAGCTTTCTAAGCTGTATTAAAACTTCATTTTGCAAGAAATTCTTATGCTTCACAGTTTTGAGTATCTATCAGTATAGGAAAGTAGGGAGAGAGAAAGCAAAAAAGAATAGACACAGACAAGCTTTTCTACCCTGTTTGTAATAGCAATGTCATGACTCCATGAGGGCCAGCAGTGTGATTTTTGGTAGTGTAGTAAGCACCAGCACCGTGTCACTGAGCTACGGCAAATCACTGTCCCATCCTTCTCCTTGCTGACCAAGATTGGGATGGAGTTGCAGGCACAGCTGTAGCACTGGCGTGGCACTGTGATGCCCCAGGGTTGCAATGCCGATTTTGGGGAAGGAAGGGGCTGTTACAGAACAAAATTGCCATCAAACAGCTTCAAGGCTTTTCTGAATCCTTCTCTTTTTAAATCTGGGTCTCTTATGCACAAATTCTCATTTTGCATGTAAATGTGAAGGAGATGGAGAAATCTTAGCTGCAGATGGAAAAAAAAAAACCCTCCAATGTCTTCGTATTTAAAAAAAAAATCCAGAATTAGAAGGAGATAAATTTATGTAGCCTTTGCACCATAATAATATGGCAAGACCTGACACAAAGCCATAAGGCTTTTTTCACAGATTCAGTTGTCTGGAAATTGTGCAATGCTGTTTAAATAGAATATCTTTTAATAGATCGCAAGAAATTAAAAAAATAAATTTAAAAAATCATGTTTTCACCAAGGATTACATGATGGCAGCGTTAACTCTAGTGCAATTAATAGACAGCGTGTACTTTGTTTTCCTTTGAGTGCTTAGCATTTTCTTTAGATTTTATCTGGTCACATATCCAGGAACTGGGTATGGATGCAAGCTGCTGTTAACTGAACTGTATTTAGGACTATTAAAACCATCGTATGTGCAGTATGGCAAGATGTGTATCTAAATATGCATTTGCAGCAGTGTGGCCAGAGCATGTGTATCCTGTAGTAGATAGGCAGCCCCTAGTCTACATATTTTCAGAGACAAAACCTGATCGGTTTATGACAAAATAACTTCTTATATTACCATAGCATTTATCTTTTACAAAACCCGCAGTTATTTTCCCAGAACAGGTGAGAGGTGCAGTTTGTAGCTTAACAGGGAGAAAGATGGCGTATGTTCTAATTTTGTCGTGGAATATTGGCCTATTGAGTCAGGTCTGGTGTTGTAGCAATTTCTTTATATAAAGGAAGGCTGGCTCTGGTTTCCCCTATCTCTTACACCTACTGGATGTTTTTTTACATCCAGCTAGTTGTGTGATGTAGTATTTGGGGGGAAGAAGATACTGTCTTTTATGAGGAGTTCAAGTCTGGAAGCAATAAAAATTCCCTTATTTCCGTGCTTGATGGATTAAGTCTTTTATATAACATGTTTTATAGAAAAAGGGCTATGTTTGTACAGAAGGAGGTGCCAGAATGCTAATAGAAGTATAGTAGCTCATCTGATGGGTGGGACAGATTTCTGCATGCTGTTTGGAAAAAAAAAAATTAACCCCGTGTGGGAGTGTAATATCTGACATTGTTAATTCTTGACATTTTGTTTCCCATACTTCTGGGGCTCTTGACAAGGAGAGCTTCATCTTCTCTGTAAAAATTTAATTTGTAGAGATAAAAAAAATTCTTAGAAGATTCCATCAGAAGCTTGTTAGCATGATCCTGCCTTTGGCATGAGAACATGGAATAGCAAAGAATCCAAGCATTTTAATTTGCTGGGAACAAAAAAAAAAAGCTGGTTGGTAACTTTGGGATACAGTTTTGCTCTCTGAAGCACATTACTTTGCGGGCATGCAGGCACGTGACAGTGTGATGTACATGGGGCTGGGTTGGTTTCAAACACGCCTGGGGCCTCCTGTGGTCCTTTTGTTATTTCTCAGCCTCTGGCACTGAGTGCCGGTGGGGGATGTGTGGAGATGGGGAAACAAGAGAAATGGATATTAGAATTCAGTAGCAGATTTAAATTAAGCAGAAACCTCAGTGTGTTATAAACTTGTAAGGCTATATATACAGTATGGCATGTGGCTGGACCATAGTCATGCTCAGCAAACCACTGAATATTATAGGACAGTTCATACGTTTTCTAATTCTTCCCAGAAAAAAGAGGGTTTCAGTACTAAGTAGTATCTTGTTATCGTATTCCTACTGTTGGCAGCACAACAATTTGAACTTTCAAAAATAGCAGATTAGACATTTCCCTAAAACTGTATGTACTGTTTAGCATCTTACTGATGTTCTGGCAGAACAGCATAGGGATTGACAGAATCTGGGGCTGGAAGTGACATAAGGGAACTAATGGAGTTTAGCGAAGGTTATGGAAAAGCAATGCTTTCCATCAGATGTCCTGTGAAGAGCGATGGGAAAGGACGAGAAGTGCCAAAGCAGGGACTGCTCACCACAAACATGACTTTTTCAGCCAAGAGGAGTTTTGGTTGATAATGTCATTTAGGACTTTGCTTAGTAGGAGGAGTTAAGAATAGGAATGAAAAAGCTGGTAGGAGTAGTGATAATGTCCTGACCTCTTAAAAGATAAGCATGAGGTGCCTATCTCAAAGTTAAATATTCCTCACAATGGTGGAAACTGAAATGCAGAGTTCTGGTACTATTGTAGTAAGGTCAAATATGGAACTAGAAAGGTTTGTCTTGGTGTGAAGTCTAAGTGAAATAGAAAAGTTAAATGAGCATCCAGTGCTGTGATGTAGGGTCCAAAATCAGGTCACACAGTGCTGTTAGTATTCATAGTTATTGGTGTTGTATCTTCAATAAGAGATTCTTTACAAGAAAATTAAGGCCATGTTTTCAGTTCCAGAACTGTAAATAAAGTCAAATGCTTCTGAAGGCAGTGGAGTTTTTGATTTCCATTGCTGCAATTGAGGGCAGAGGTTGAAACGTGATTTTTGTTTCCAGATGTATCTCAAGTTATATTTCAAACTTGTTTTATATGAAAAAGTAAATAATATGTTGTGAGGCGGGTTGGGAACATAGGCAACACAGGTTCACATAAATTTATGTATATTAGTATGTGGTTACTGAGCCTATTCTTGATTGTTTACAAAGAACTTGTTTTGGGGTGTTCCATCCATGTAATTTTTCAGCTTTATCCTAATATGGAAAACCAAACTCAATAGAGCTATTCTGGAATGAGTTATTTAGCTACAGGAGATATAGACCAAAGCCATCTTACTACAGAACACTTTTCCTTATATGAAAGCCATCCTTTTGCAGGATAATTTTTGTTTAATGATGTTCAGAGTAATTTAATAATTGTTTCTAATATATCTTAGAAGCTTGGGTTTGGGTTCTTGCTTGCTTATGTGAATACCTGAGACACAGTGACTTAGACTGGGACAGCAAAATAGGGATTGCCGATAGGAATCCTCCTACCGCTTCAGAGTCATGGAGAATGACAACCTGTGTCTTCAGAGGCCAGAAGCGTGGGAACTCTAAGACTGAAAGTAAGGAGCCACGTGTGTCTTAATATATATGAGATATGACTTGATTTCAAGTACTTTTTTTTTAAGACTGGAGGAAGGGGAAAGCTGCAGAGAATAGGGAGACACGTGAAGCCTGGGTTTAAGAGCCTTAAAGCAGGGTATGGTGTTGCCTTAGTCGTGTGTGTCTGTGTGTGCCTGACTGAAGGTGGGGATAGCAAGTATCCTCTGTTTTGGCAAGGACGGAGAAGCTGGTCTTTAACTTGACTAAGTTAAAGTTTCCTGTATGGAGGAAAGTTTTAAAATAAGGGGAAAATACTTGTTAATTTGGACTAGTTGTGGCTGAAATACCATGAACACTTGAGTGTAATAAGGAGAAATACAGTAACATTTTGTTTTCAGTCAACTTTTTAGAAATACTAATTCAAATTAAGATTCATGTATTTTGTGAGGCTTTCACATAGGTAAAAGGAGGGAAAGCAGGCTACCCTCTCTGACTGCATCCATGAATCAAGATGGTGCCTTCTTTTTTGTGAAGCATAAGGTAAAAGAGTTTTGGTTTTAAAGCGCAAGGTGGTTAGTACTTGTCTGTAGACTTCTAAATAATATACAAATGCAAAATATTTCTATTTGATTTGAAAACTCTTTTTTTCATTTATTAACAAGGTGATTATGGAGGAACATTCATCAGGAGCTTTAGAAATGGTGGGAGATTTATGATGTCATATGATGTCATTACAGCAATACGCTGCATTGTAAAACTTCAGAGCAACCACTGCTGTACCGCTAGGGTGAATAATGGAACATTCATTCACTCCTACCAAATCCCAACATCAAATATTCCACAGGCTCTCTTAAAACAGAAATTTTGCCTGTAGGAACATGTACTGAGAAGTAATGTTTCAGAGGGTACAATAGCAGTACCTCAAAAGGAGTGGTAGATATTTTAATTCCCAGAAGCTGTTGTGTTAAAACTGCACAAAAGCTAGAGATTCTCAGAGGTAAAGGCTCTTCATATGGAAGTGACTGAAAAAAAATCTTGGCTGCCTTGTGGGCAACTGGTGAGAAGGAATACCAGAGGCCAAATGCTGCTCTGTTACACCATCCTATGTTTGGAGCAGGGCCAAAGACGAGCGCTTTCCCTGCTGCGAGTGGACTGGGGGGAGTACAGCTCTGAGGGGTCTAAGCAACCAGTGACTCTACTCTAAACCACACATAAAACAAGTTTAGCAATCTTGGACTGTTGAACAATGATTCATTTTATAATATGACCACAAAATGTAGCTGTGTTGGTAATGATTGCTTCAAACAGCTCAAGAAACTGAACGAGCAAGGAGAAGTCGGGATTACCCTTAGCCCTACTAAGTGTCCTTGTTGGGCCGGAGGTCATGGCTTCCTGGTATAGCTTTTGCCCTGGGCTGCACAGGCAGGCAGGGCAGAGCTCTGCTTATAATAGACAGACAAAGGTCTCATTCTTTAGCGGTAAATGTGCTTTAACAGCCACCACTGTATACTAACATTTAAAATGAAAGGAAATGTTAAGTCTGCTGCATGTTACTTGTTCAGGATGTTAACAGTTGTATGGCAAATACATCTATAGTAGAGGAGGGAGAGGAAGATACAAGCAACTTTCACAGCCATCCTTTCATATCTGTAATTACATCCAGACTTAGCAGCAGTGTCATTTCATTTTGCAGAGGAGCGTGGCAGCCCTTGAAGTGAGATTTGTTGGTGTTCAATCCCACACGGTAGAAAAGGTCCATTGTGCTCTGACCTGCTTTAAAACAAACCATACTAAACCATGCATGCATACTCAAAGAGTCCCCCCTTTTTATAGACAACTGCCATTTGTTGCAAGGGTTGCTATGGCAAACCAGGGCAGAAAATCCTGTCTTGATGTTAAAGCAAAATACTTAGAAATTGTAAGGAGACAGATTTTGAGAATATAAATTAATTAAATGGCAGTAATTGCATTATTGCACTATCTTGCCAGGGAAATAGCTATTCCTGTGAGATTTTATTACTGCATTAGGTCTTGGAGCAGAGTGTAGTTTTTTGAATGTGCTTTAGGTTTTTTCAAAATCTGTCTTTGTGCTTTTATTTAATTCTAACTAGTGGTAAAATAGCGGCTTAGCCTTGCAAAGGTGGTCATCATCCAGCATGCTTGAGTTGTTAAACCTGAAAGAAGACTGAATAAGCATTTGCAGTTTGGGCTTTAAACTGACAGAAATAGCTAACTATAACCTCACCAATCTGGCCTACATAGCTGTTGGATAGCTTGCTGGGTTGGGATCAGTGTCTTTGGATTTGGACAGGAAACATTACATTTCTTCCAGATAGAAGTCCCACAGCTGTCTAATGCACCTTTTGCTCCTTGACTGCTGGAGGTGCAAAGTGTCAGGCACGAAGGAGACTTCTGTGGTGCATGATTTCATTTGAGAGAAAAAGGAAAAAACCAAAGTTGTTTTATGTTCCTTGTCTTATTCAACCTCCCGTGTCCTGAGTACTTAACAGGTCTGGCTTACTGCAGTTGTGCCCTTCTTCAAATCGCCAACAAAAAGCTGAAGAACAAGCTTCAGAATCAGAACTGATAAACTGTGTGCTGCCTAGCATCTTTTTAGTGCAATTAGAAAAGCTGCTTGGACTTTATTTTTGCTTTGAATGCTGAAAACAAACCACTTGTCTCCTTACATCTATAAGAGTTATTAATTGAAGTATATCCTTACATTTTTAAGTGGGACTGCGTTTTTGTCCTTTGGTAACATTTAGGGAGAAATGAAGACTAAAATGCTCATTTCCCACATCTGAAGTAGGAGATTCAGATTTAAGAGGAGAAGGAGAACAAACCACTTTATAGGAAGAGAAATGAAAAATGTTTTTGTAAATATATTACCTTGGACCATGAAGACCCTTACTCAGGGTGAGCTGGTGGGTGAAGTCCTTTCTGTAGGTGTTCTCCAAGCATCTCTGGTCTTTGCTCAGTTGATCTCAGTTGATCAATCAGCCTCTGTTGGCTGAATGCGGGCACAGGCCGGTGACTCTGTGTTGATTATGCCAAAATTGCCGCTCTTAGGAATTGACCATCTGCTGTTTGCTTTTGCATGCACTTAAGAATCAGGCAGGAAGAGCACTGGCAATAGCCTAGGATTAGTACCTACATCAAAGTTCAGGAGCTCTAGAATCTTCTCAGTTTTGCCACTGCCTATTTGTCTTTAAAAAGTCATCTTTAGCTGTCTTACTAGTACAGCTTGCTGCCGTTGGTTGTGCTGGTTAACGAAGGTAAATACGTTCTTCTGTCAAACTTCCAGAGTTCATTTTAGTACACTGAGAGTGTCGTTCTGTATGTTCCCCTTGGGTTCCTGAGTAGGCAGTAGTCTGTCCAATACATCCAAGCAATGGAATGTAACAAAGCTTCTGTGCTGTGGATTGAATTTTATAAGTTTGGAAGAGGGACCAGCAGCTTCCCAAATGGGAATTTAAAAAAAGGAAAATGTAAAAATGTTTCTGACTAGTTCATGTCAGCATCTTAATCTGGAACCGACCATGTCTAATGCAAGATGCTTTTCATGCCATTGTGTTTGCCAGCTACCTCTTAGACTAAGGCTTCTATAGTGATACAAGAGTTCAACTTTGTGTTAGAAAAAGAAAGGCACTTGTGCAATATCATTAAAAGCTGAGCCAATTTTTTTTTAATATTACTTACTTGAATCCACTGTCTTTCCTAGTATTTTGTGTTGCATTTTTCTTTCTCATTGCATTTATTGTTATTCAGTTGAGAGGTTTTTCACTGCCTTACCTGCCTTAAAATGATCTCACGTTCAAGGCTAAAATTAAGGAGTTTTGAAAACCTGGATATTCTGATTGTCTCTAGTGCAGAGATTAGGTGACTGAGTGCTTTGAAAAGGAGTTTTGTATCCACTTATCAGCTTTTCTTAATAAAAATGAGCAGGAACTAAATAATGTAAAAAATACAAAAAAGGTTAATTGAAAACTAGTTTTTCATACATGTTGCAGTCATTCCTTACGGGTAGACATATTCATAAAACATTGTAGCTACAACCACAACATTCGTTTTTATTAGATACTTTTCTAATACTAACTCAGCATGGTAAATGAATAATATTTATCTTAAATGCTGTATTTTTCCTCTGTGGCCACAACCAAAATTAAACAGATTCCCTATGTGGAATTATATCCCCAGCTACTTTTCCCCAAGGTATTTTTAAACTTTTTGCCTAAAGGATGTGCATTATTTTAATTACAGCACATACTAATTATCTGGACGGTATTGGTTATTATGCCAGTCCAAGGTGCCACTTAAGTCCTTTCCTTCTCACAATTAACAGAATAATAATTGTTTCAAAGGCGGGCAGGGATATGAACCCCAGTCAAATCCTAGCAGGCGTGTCATTATCGTAGCAGGGGAAAGCGAAGGAGCAGGTCCCTCCCTGGGCGACAGCATCGGGAACAAACGGGTGGCTGTATTTGTTTTGGCAGGCTGAAGCTGTTGTGAGCCCGGAGTCCCAGCCAAAACCAAGTGAGCTTGGAGTTGACTTGAGCTGTTTCTCAAATGTTTTTGTGAACTCTCACTTTTTTTTTTTTTTCAATTCCCCATATTGTTTTAATTATGTTTCTCAGTGCTGGGAACATCACACTAGATCTTCCATGTTTTGGGATTATTTGTGAAAAGGTTTCTCATCAGCTAATAGCAATTTTTTAGCAAAAAAATCTTCATTGGTTAGGTTAAAATCTGAGCTCAGATGTGTGATCACATAAGGGAAAATTCCATTGAGACTTGGACTGGAATGAAGCCCCCTCCTTAATACTTTTGTCTAACATATGTCACTGTATTAAAAATAATTACTTTGGATCCTTAGAGGGGAAGAAGAAGGTTTTTTTTAAAACCTAGAATCCTGCATTGAGTAGGCAAATAAACTCCTGAGACTACTTTCATTGGAAAAGAATATTTTGAATGGTACCTTTTACTTGAATGTTGGCCAGTTTAATTTAGATTATTGCTTCTGACAATTAACCTCGTGTTGGGCTGCACTTGTCTCATTAGAAATGTGGCGAGTGATGAACTTGGATTCATGAGGGCTCAGCTCTCACCTGGGAAACTCCCCCGCCAAGGCTGTGCCACTGCTTATTAACAAAGTATTAACAATTTATTAACAAATCCACCTAAAAGCCATCTCTGGAGGGCTGGGACTGGGGGATTAAACAAATATATTAGTAGTCTTATCAAATTCTTAGAATAGTTTTGCCAAGAGAGAAAGTTAAACAGCAGAGGAGGCATGGACATGGGTTTTAAAAATACATTTTGTCGAGATGATCTGGTTTTGATGTTTTCCTTTTAAAACTTTTTCCAGTTTGAGACAGAGTTTCTCCTTCAAAATTTATCTACTTTAAAAACAAACAAGTTTTTAAATAAAAAGGGAATAGAGTGAGAGTAAGAATACAGCCAAATAATTAAAGAATAAAATTCTTAAATTCTGTTTGAATATAATGCTTCATCTGCCAGGAAACGATCAGTTGATTTGTTTTTCATTTAAGCAAAACCAGTTACGCAAGTTGTGGTTTTATGAACTGATTCTCTCTCTTTTTCTCCCCTGATTTTTATCCACTGAAGCAAACTATCTGTTATATCCACAGTCTGCTGCTCTGTGTTACACAGGGAATATTCTGAAATAATGTCATCTTTTGGTGGTGATTTGGCGAGCAAAAGGATTGAAGATAATTTTCTGCAATAGGAATAATGACTTCAGCAACTTCGTATAGCTTGAAAGCTTCTCATATAAGTATTGTCAGAGAACGACTACTAATGTCCATACCACAATACGAAATACAAAGAATTTTCTAGTATTACTGGGAGAAATAGCTGAAAAAAATTTGTTTTTCAAACTTGTTTTACTTATGTATTTTATTTCTGGGTTATAACAACAAGTTGTGTACTTGTGTTTAAATTTACATACATACATATCAAATGTGTAGTGTCCAGAGTTAACACAGGGACACATAGCTTTATATGCAGGAAGGGGGAAGAGTGTTAGTCCCTGAAAGTAATTTTTTTATTTTTTCCTTTTAATTTAATTCACTTTGTTACATTGTATCAGCGCCCTACAAATACTTTACTACTTTTCCTGTGAAAATCAGTAAAAGAAGTAATATTTAAACTGCTCTGTTCTCTCCCTTTTTTGTGGCTAGACACATAATATTTACATTCACTTAAAAGATATCACACCTCTTATTTAGAAATAGTTATTCCATTGAATATCTAATAATGCATACATGAAAATTGATCCAGAAGAGAATATATTAAAAAAAAAAAAGATTTGTTCTGGCAGTAAAGTGGGTTTTTTTAGTGGAAAAATGCAATCTTTTTCTCTCTTTGGCTGCGTTGAGAGAGGGGTCTGTGCAGCTGGCCAGTTGGCTGTGCAGCCCATATGTGCACAGCGAAGGAGGCTAATGCCGAGGTGCGAATTGACTGGCAGCGATCGCCACGCCTGCCTGCCTGCCGTGTTCCTTACACATCTGCCACGGCAGCTTTGGCCTGCCCTGGGAGCAGCACCTTTGTGTTTTCCGGGCTGCCCCACTCTGTATGGGCTGAGTGAGCACCCTTGGGCGCATGGCTCTTGTGCAGCAGGCACCCCTTGCTCATCCCAGTAGATCAGCCATGGCACCTCTAGTGCCCTCTTCCTCTGTTTATAAATTTGAGTAAATTGCATGGGAAGAAGATGGGAAGAAAAGTCGTGACTCAAGCTAAGCAGAGCGTAACTAGTTGCCTTTGGGGGCAGGAGGAGGAGGGGATATTAGAGGTTTGTGGTCTGGAGATTTATTCCTGTAGAGCTGGGAGGTGCTGGCCGTCATTCAGAGACGGGAGAAGCAAGGCATGGGCGGGAGGAGGAAGGTGACAGTGATGTGGCCCTGGGTGGGTGGGTGAGCAGGCACTGACCAGCAGAGCTGCTTGCCAGGAGGGATTCTCAGCCAAGGTTGAAAGCACCTTATTCACTATGACAAACCTGAGGTCTACTTAGTAGGAAAGAAAACTTATTCATTGATTTGCAAGCTAAAAATTGAAATTATTTTCTTTGTACGCAAGCGGGGCCTAAAAGGCTGGTAACAAGGTGGAGACCATTTTCTGGCCAGGGGCAGTTGTCAGTGGGAGGGTTCTGCTGTCTCACTCAGGCTGAGAGAGAGTATTCATCATTTTTGCCCATCAACCTGTCAAGTCTTCCTGTCTTTGTGAGACACAGCACTGCAAATTCCCTTTCCTCCACTGGCAGAAAACTCCTCAGCCATTATAGTATAATTTTGCAGTTCTGCCAAGATTGCTCAAAGTTTTGATTGTGATACTTCATTACATTGGCTAATATTTTCCTTCAAGATAAAAATGACTCAAAAGATGCCTCAGGTATGACATACCTTTTGTTTATGTAGGGCGTATGGAGGTACTCACCTACTCACAGCTGATGGAATATGAAGCCTTTTGTACGCTACATACCTGGATAAAAGTTGGCCTAAGTCCTTAACGCTTGGAATTGGTGCCTCCATTTCAACTGTAAAGAGCCTTTTAGCTTAGCCTAAATACAGAGTATTTCCATTTCAAAATCTTATTTACTTTTTCTAAATTAACTGTGTTCTTTAGACATCTCCAGATAAGGGGCCTCTATATCTTCAGTTCACTTCTTTGAGCATGTGATGAGAAACATTTCACCTGAAAAGCAACCATAAAGGAGGTAACAAAGAGGCCGCTATTTTAGAATTTTATTTCCAGCATAGCTTGATTGAACAACTTCTCGAATTTCATCAGAGCAACATGTTTAGTCTAGAATAGGTTATCTAGACTAAGACGTTTCTCAAAAAATCCTATCAATTCATCTCTAATTTATCAATTTTATTTAATATTTAATTTTATTCTCCTAGATTGCAATTTTAATGGTGTGGCTTTGATCTTTTCCATCTATTCTACAGTGATGGCTGGTCGCATTGTTTGGGACCCTTACTGCATGAGCTTTTCAAATGAGTTAATCTGTGATAAACTGTAAGCCAGGGACATTACCTGGGGAACATGAGAGCTGTTTTAGTGCTGGTAGTGCTTTTCATCCACCATAAACCCATATGTCAAATGAAGAAAGGAGGGGTTTTTTTTGCTGATTAGAAGAAATTTCAAATAGTTTTAAGTCTGAATTATTATAGTATTTTAGGCATTCCACACTTTTAGGATGATTCTTTAGTTCTATAGCTTTTTCTTACTCTGAAAGTCTTTATTTCTTTGGTGTGTATACCTATCTTAAGACGTCCAGTGTGAAACAGCCAGTAATACTCCATGTCTCCAAATGAACAATGGGCTTTGGGGAAGTAAAATAGACTTTCATTAAGATACACATACCCACAGTGCAACCCACGTCCCACCACCTAAGTGAGTGCCAAGAGCAGAGAATAGATACTGGCTGTGGGAAACGACTGTGTCGGCAGGAACCAGATTGAGGCTTTTCCTCCAGGGTGACCTTTGAAATCAATCAGATTGTGAAAACTATAAACTTCCCAAGGCTGCCTCGGTGTGTTGGGCTAGTAATGCTCCCTCAGTGCTGAGGTCTGCTCTGGTTCCCTGTGCCAGTAAGGAGAAGAGAATATATCTGGATTATTGGAGGGTTGTTCAGCCTATTCTTTTAGGAAGATGTGTGCAGTGTCTTCATCTTCCTACATAAGACTTGGTGAAGTAGTTATATATATCTTCTATATATGTTTTCTCCTTTAACATGATATTATTAGTTGAAATCCCCAGTCAGTTACTCTGTATTTCTGGTACAGAGGAGAATGCTGGCAGCAATATAGGTTGTGCCTTATGGTGAAATGGCATCTCTGGTAGATTCCAGGGATTTTCCAGTATTGGTGCGATGTTCTGAATAAGGCATCATCCCACTGTATCTTTCTTTAACTACATTCCCCAGAACTGGGCATGGGCCTCTGGATTCCTTTTCTGTTTTCACACATAGAAGCTGTGCATATGTGGGCCCAAGACACCTGGGACTTTGGGAGATGATTAGAAATGGCAGTCTTCCCTCCCTTTTCTATTGAGATATCACCATGCAGCATTTTTTATCTCTTTGATTTGAACATCAGATAGAGTTTAGGAAAGAGAAAGAAGTGGTGAGAGGAGGCACTAGAGTTCTCCACCATCTCACAAGGGTGTTTACAGTGTCACCAGTGCTTGAGGCTATCAAGTCTTGGAGTGTCTGATACTGTCCATTAAACACTTGTGCTGGTTTTGGCTGGGATGGAGTTATTTTTCTTCATAGCAGCTCCACAATTTCTATATGCTGTGATTACGTGAGAATCTTAGCTGCTACTAAAGAAGTGGTGAACTGGAAATGCTTCTAAGCATCATGTGTATGCTGCAAACCTCCAGATCCAAAATGTGAATAATTCTTTCCAGTCTTTGCCTTGTGCACAGAAATTTATAATTTAAATTAAAAAAAATAGTTATTTCTGTCTTTCTATTTTTCAGTCTCTTGTTCACAAAATGACTAACGTGAAGTTAAAATGCTAACAGGATCCAAAAAGGATCTGGTGGCTTTGTAAGAAAATAGGTTCAGTTCTAGGAAGATGTGGGCTAAGAAAACAAATCTAGGTTCATCTCAGCATTAATGTGGGCTCATCAACGGTACAAGGGAAAACTGTTTTTTCTGAGTCTGGTAACAGTTCCTGCTCTCTCTGAGTCATCTCCTCTAGTGGTGAACTAGTCTTTTTTTTTTTTCCGCTTTTGTTTTCTGTTGATAGGAAATGTAGCATAGTTCAGTAACCAGCAAAGCTTTATTTAGACTTGTCAGAAATGCAGAATTCTTTTGCTCTTCCTGGGAAGAAAAGAGGGATATGGGGAACTTGAGATCAGATTATCAGCTGAAATAAGTGTCAGTAAAGGAAAATTTCTTATTTAATTTAATCAAATTTATCTGAATTTTCAATGCTGCCCAAATGAAGAACTAGGGTTATTAAAATGTATTTTGAAAAGAAATATTACAGCCTTAAAGATACTATTTTCTGTCTCTACCTAGCTATTCAATTTGTAAGGGAAGGGTAAGGTTTAATCCCTTACCTTTTACCTGGTTGTGCTATGAGTGAGACCTGTGCCTAAGTATCAACAAACCCTCAGTCTTAGGTCTATTATCTGCTCTTAAATATATACGTGCATGCAGATTTTCGTGGATACTTCTGCTTCCATAAAAAATTTTAATATAAAAATACTAAAATACAAGTATTACCTTCCTTGTTAACTGCTTCATGATGGAACTAGTTCTTAACTGGATGTCATTAGAGATACTGGGATCAAGCCTGTGGACATTTTTTTATCCAGTATAGATCTGGATACACTCTTACAGTAAAGCACCTACGGAGATCAGAGGACTGCAAGGTTGAATGGCAAAATTACAGCAACTGTATCTTCACTTATTGCATTCATGTTGAATTAGTAGAAGCAGTTGTTTGAGATTATCAGTTAAGTCCCCAATCCCTCTATTTCCTCAGCAATACTTGCTTTTCTATCCTGATAGTTAGATGCTGTCCTACGAGTTTTTCAGTTGTTCATGTTGTTTTTTTTCTCGTGGAAGTCAAGAACTGAATGTCTGGTGGGAGGAATGAAAAGACAGAAGGCAAACCAAAAGTAGTAATTTAGTGAAAAAAACATTCTGCTAGTCTTTATACAGAGTAAGGAAAACCCCAAGACACAAATCTTAAACTAAAGAGATTAAGCTGTTAAACTACATAGGCCAGAATATGAAACTGCATTAGTTTAGGGGTTTGTTTGTGCAGCACAGCATGCTGTATGCCCTTATTTTTCTTTGGACTTGAGACCCATGAATTTTCAAATCTACTTGTAGTTGGCTCAACACAAAGATGGTTGGCTACTGTATGATCACAGTCTGAGCCAGACTTTCTGTGCACTCTGTAGCTGTTGCTGTGAGTAGGCAGGATATTCAAATTCATACAAGGCCAAACAATGTCTGTAGGCTTAATTCTAAGCCTATTATCCTCTACAATGTCCTGTTAGCAATGCTCTTTTATAACCTTTAAAATGTGTTTTATGTATTGAGCTGCTATGCCATGTTATTGTGTTGTTTCTCCTGCTCGGTGGACTGACTTTCCATGTGAAGCTTATAAGCAAACATTGAAACTGGGTGAATTGAAGGAGATTGGAGCACTGGCATTTGCAGGGTTTTCCCCAAAGAGGGAAAATGTCTTCTACCTCTCCTCTTCTCCGTTCGAAAACGTCATATAAAATTCAAGAAAGGCTTCTGGAGGGTGGGGACCAGAGGCTGTCTGCCCAGATACCCTGTTTTTGCTGAAGATGTCATGAGGCAGGTTGTGTTGGTGGCATTAGGCTGGCAGAAAGCTGACAAAGAAGGGTGGACAGCAAATGTTTGTGTAAAGCTCTGGTCCTTTTACTCCTATGCAGCCTTTATAGGTGGTGAGGTGGCAATGTGATCACCAGGTCCAAAATTTGTGCCGAGATGATCCAGGCATTGTTTATGGCTGTTCAGGAACATGTGCACTGGAGAAAAGCACCACCTGTTGAGTACTCTTGCATTTGTGTTTCTTAGCAACTGAGGCAACTACAGTAAAGTCCCAGTTCTCAGTCTGTAAGGAAGCACTTTTCAGGTCCCCTCTAGCAGTATCTGCTTATGTTGGCTCTCTGGGAAGCACTGAATTAGAGACAGGTCCTGGTGCCACGCTGGGATGGCAGAGAAGCAGCACATCTTGGGAGGGATCCTGGGACTTGCAGACAGACAGCTGATGTCCAAAGCAAGAGGAGCAGCCATGGTTTTAAGATGGCAAAGCAAAGAACTCTACTCATGGGAGTAGGTAAAGAAGCTCTTCTATCAGGGAATAAGCTGAGTTGTGACACTCTGGGTTTCAAGGGCATTCAGCAGCCGCTGCACCCTGTGCAGCTGAGCAAGCTTGGGTGTCCCAGGACTAAGCTGGGAGCAACCTTACCGTAAGAGTACAGGTTACTCCAAAGACAGTAATTTCATGCAAAACTGGGGGGGAATGTCCTGCTCTGGGCATTATGTGGGGATGATGCTAGTGACAGGCAGCAGGTGCTGCCATCCTACGGGCACTGTGGCTACTGAATAATACCACTGAGAAAGCCCCAGTGTGAGGGTCCCTCTCAGGAGAGGGCAGCCTGGGGGAGGGTGAAGCTGAGCTCCAGGCTGACAGGGTTATGAAAGATGCCTGGATGCAGTAGCCTTTCTGTCATAAGTTGTCATGATTTAAAAGGCTTTGCATTTGTGCCATGGAAGTGATATTTAGAGGAGTGGTTCTCCCTCCCAGATGAGAGAAGTAGAATTCTCTCTCTTTATGCATGTTCTCGCTGTCTAAGGCCAGTGAACACTTATCCTAAAAATGACAAAAGAGAGATGTTACGCAGGGCTGAATGTGGTTTTCCTCAGTGGACCTGATAGTTTTATAAGTAATATAGGAAATGTAAAAAGTACATCAGAATCACAGAGTATTCTGAGTTGGAAGGGACTCACAAGGATCATTGAACCCACTCTGGAAACTTAAGTGAATGGCCCGTTGTCTTGTTTTTTCAGTAGTACTTCCTTTGCTTCCTTGCCCTTCTATTTATTTGTGGTGTTCCTGTTCTATCATATAACAGTTTTAAAAATAATCCCCTGAAGTAAATAACATCAACCTTTTTTTTTTCCTGTTTCCTTACCAATTATTGACTGTTTTTTCAAACAGAATAAGGGTTGGAAAATTAAATAAAGACTTCCAAAATAACAAGCTCCAGAAAATTTTATTTAATTTGTAGGTTCATTCTGTTCACTCACTCCCTCTCTCTCTCCCTCCTCCCCCCCCCACTTTTCTTTTTTTTAAGAAGATCTTTATTAATTTAGTCTAGTAACTTAGTGCCTATATTAAATTAATCTAATAAAAGTCAGGGTCCTCACATAACGTTTCCCAAATGTGAAGCAGCATCTATTACATAAGGCACAATCTTTTTACTGTAAAATGTAAACCTGATATGTAGAATTAGAAGCCATTAAACTGTTTAGTGTATGTTATTTAAGTCAAATACTTCAGTTACAGTCATGTTGGAGGAAAGGAAGGGGCAATGCTAGCATTCAAAAAATTAAAAACTCAAAACCAAGCTTCATGTATCAAAGTGATTTTCATCTCTGAAAGTACTCTGAAGTTTAGGATTAATCCTTGTAACACTAACAGTCTTTCTATTGATAGTTACACCCATGATTCTATAAAAATGTTAATATCTAGTCATATAAATATCAGATATAATCATGTAAATGCATAGTCTATATTAAAATCTGTGTATTGATACAGATGTGCAAGCCAAAAAGGGTAAACTGTTTAAATTGACCAGCTCATAGATGTGCTGTTGCTGCACAGAATTTCGTGCTCTAAACCCTCACTGGTACCCAGAGTTTATGACAGCATTTTTAAATGGCAAGAGCAAAGACTTCCAGCAGCAGCAGTTCAAGGCGCTCTGTGCTGCCAGAGCTTCGTGTGGCTCGGCTGTGCTTTCCCCTTGGGTGAAGGTCACCCTTTTGTGCAGAGCCCTGAAATTGCACAAGTCTCATGAGCTGGGGTGGAGCATTTGCCATTTGGGGATTGTGGGTGTTCCTGTTGATTTGTGGATGTGTACATCACAGTGTAATCACATAGTTTATTCCTGTTCTCTCACTGAATTATTTATCATGGACTGAAATGAGGAAGGAGGGGGATTCTTTTGTATTGGCGCAGGCATAGGATTATGTTCATTGTGTGCTTTCAATCACTAAATCACCGATATGTCAATTGGCAGAATACAGTCTACCTCATATGTAGGATATTGCAAAATTCAATTAATTAATGTTTTAAAAGTGCATTGGGACCCTCTGATGAAAGGCGTTTTAAAAGTGCAGGGGAGGATTCTGCTGCTTATTTTTTCCCATCGATTCCCCAATATGTCATTGATAGAAATTCAGTAGAATAATATAGGTACCCTTATAATGATGGGCAAAGGCAGTATAATATTTTTTTAGATTTCCCAAAAAGCTAGAAAAGACTGCTCAAGAATATAATACAAAAAATAATATAATCATTGATTTTCTTTTAATTTTTTCCTGTTGCTTTTTCATCCTTTCTGCTTGAAAAGTCATTTCCTTTGCTGGATTAACAACAATAACTACAAATTACGGCTTTATGTTGTTGCAGTGTGATGATATACTACAGCCAGTGTAGAAGTAAAAAACACAAGCTGAGTTGTTATGTACTGCAGGGTAGTGATTTTCTGCAAACTGATTTATGAATAAGTAATTCTATGTACTTATTACACGGGACAGGCAGTTTTTAATTTCTGTAACAAAACACAGCTCAACAAAGGAAAATTACAAGCTAAAGCATAGGGATGAGATGCCTTTAAGGGGATAAACAGATGCAATCACTGTCACGAGAGCCTACCCATCTTGGAAGGGAGTCCTGAAATAGTGGCTGACAGAGAAATGGCTTGGTGGTCCCAGACTCAGGGCTTTTATTGGGTGTCTCATTGAGGTCTCTCATTTGGAGTTGTAAAAAATATCAGAAGTGCTTGGGTGTTAATGCTAATCTGCAGTTACTCCTGAGTGTCTGTTGTGTTAATCAGAGCTGCTGTTAAAAAGCACGATGTTTGATCAAAACTGCTTGATCGAATTCACAAGGCGGCAGCGAAGGTTGGTTGTGCTCTTCAGCCAGCCTTGTGTTTGCCACCATTCTTGGGCTGTGGTCCCTGGGATCCCTGGAATGGAAGGAAACCAATTTTAGGACACCTCACTAACTTTCAACCCTGGCAGTTTAGCATTTAAAATAAATTACATTAATGCTGCATATGCATTTGCGTTAATACTGTAAGTATTCATTTGAGGTGTAATTCAGGTACGCTCTTAACTTGTGAAAGGTGAAATCAGGAGTATAGCCATGGTGGGAGCAGGGGATAGTTTGAAGGGAACCAGTTGCTCTGTTTAGCCACTAGAAGGAATTTAGAAAATGCCCCATCTTAAGAGTTTGATTTTATAGCAGTGATGTATTGAAGTGTGCCTGAGGTACCCCAGCAATTGCCGTGGGGCTATTCAGATTAAAAGTTATCTGTGCAGGTGAGTGGGAGATGCAGGACCCAGACTTCATTCTGTCTAGGACCCAGAAGTGTCATAGCTAGACTGTGATAGACTATGTTCTAAACCCCAGCTGTGGCATTCTTAGGATTAGTGTACTGTGTGGCTGTCTTTCCATTTGCAAAGACAAATGAGGTTTCTAGCCCATACAGATAAATAATTTTTATGGGACAGTATAAAGTACATAATAATGAAAAAAGTTTGCCAGCTTAGCTGTATTTTTCTAGAAAGCAGTTTTCTGCCTTTTGCCACTTTATGCACCTGATCAAAGTAGTTTTTCTGGAAGTCTGCTTTAGCCCTAACCTTGCATCCATTCAATTCACCTCTCACTAGGGTAAAGACCCAGGAATAATCCTAGTGCTTTGGGTGCATCATTTTTACAGGTGATACCATAAAATAAAGCTCATGAGGATCCTCTGACGACTTCTGCTTGTTATAGACTAGCTCAGCCGTGATGTAGCAGGTCAAGGCTTCTGTTCTGTGTAAAGTTCTGCTCTCACTTGTATAGTTATCACTTTCTTCCCCAAAGGAGCTGCATTTTAAATGAAACCCAATTGGAAACATCCTGGCAGGGTGGCACATCACTGGCCTAAGTGGAATGACAGCAGTAATTGGCAGTGGTTGTTATGTACAAACCTGACACTTGAGCTCACAGAAGTTTGCCACCGGCGTGTCCTGCCATTCTTGTGGTTAAACGGAGTTACACGCATTTTGCACTAAGTTGCTCTGTCTTTTTTGCCCTGTCTGCATTTTGATGAAGCTGAGGCTTAAACTTAACAAAAGACCTGACTATAGAAGTGCATGCCATTCAAGAACCAGCAGCCCATGTGGATAGAGAATCTCTTCTAAAATAGGTCTGGGGGAAAAAAATTTTTTTTTTGAAAACTGATCTCTTTACCGTCTTTCCTTGCCTAACTGGCCTGGGCTGCATTCTCTCATTTCTAGGTGAGTTGAGAGCTGTTCTAGTGTATGGCCATTTCTTGAGCGTGTGCAAGCATTGAAATCTGTTGAGCTTTCCCTTCAAAAAACTTTCAGAGGTATCCGATAGATACGGGAAAGCAAATTAGATTCATTAACAGAAGAGTTTTGGGAACTCAAGAAAGATGTGTTTTTGGATTTCCTGAGCTTTCTGATATACTGTGCATTATCCACACTAATTTTGAGAAGGTCTGGAGCTGACAGAGGAGTGATACTTCCAGAGCAGTAGTATATTCATTAATAACACAGTGACCTTTGCTCGTTCCTGTTCTCAGTCCCAAGTTTCAATTTTGGTAGTATAAAAGCTCAGCCAGGCCACTTAAAGTGATTTCTTTAAAGGCCTGAGCTGTACCATTTGGAGTCAATGAGAGGAACAATAAAAAAAAGTGTATGTGGAGGTGACTTCTTGTTACCAGGCTGTTTTCATCTCGGGATTGGTGTTATGCTGGAAACACCCAGTTCTGGATAAGAAGGGACCTTTTTAGGGGGAAAATTTTGGCCTGTTCAGTTTTTACTGAGGAGTCATTCAGAGATGTCTTCTAGTATGCAGAGAACACGTTTGCTCAACAAGTTGGCATCATCTTCCCAAACGCAGCCCAAGAGCTGCCTTAAGTACAGTGCTGGTGCGAAGTCTGCTGAAGAGCTGAATGGAAACCATGGCTTCTGGCTATCGTTTGGACCAGCTTAATGTGCTCTGGAAAAAAATATTTCACACGCCATATCACACCGGCTGAAAAAATAGTGTGCATCAGCAGAGCTGTAACAGAGTAAAGGACTCTCAGCAGGTGTTAACGTGCAGAGGCACTGAGCATTATGGTAACACCTGTGTTTGTTTAAATCCAGCCAAAACAATTTCCTCTCCAGTTGTAGAGGAGTAAAAAAAAAAAAAATCTTCCTAACTTCCAGTAGTAGCAGGCATTCCTGTAAAACAATTTGCATAGTATTTCCCATGGTGCACTCTGGCTGCACTGGGGTTTTTCTCTTTAAACCTTTTTAGTCTGGGATACCTTTAGTAACTTCAGTGCTTCCCGACCATTTCTTTGTCCTGTGCCATCATTGCTAGGCCCGACCAGTTGCAGATGGTGTGCTCTCTGAGTGCTTTCCTTAATTGAATGAAAAATAAAGCCTCTTGTAAAATATTACCAATTTAGATGTGACTTATGGGGCACATATGATGCTTATTTTTTCAATTACATGAAAACTTGGCGAGGTTAAACATAGGAAGCCAAGCGTTCTGTGAAGCCAGTATAGATTTCTGGATTTTTAGGTGATTTTGCTTTAAATTATTATTGAGCAAGAGGAGGTGAAGAAGGTCAGCTGCTAAACTGTTTTCCCAGCATCTATTTTACTCAGTGGACCCTTGATGCTCATTTCATGACTAATATATGCTGTAGTATATGTATTTCTTGTTGTCACCAGAGATAACATTAAGCAAACTATCCCCTTAAGAAAAACAGCTTTTCTTGGCAAGTGGAATATGACTCAAGGAGCCAGCACTGGAGACATACGGTGCTGTGAATGAGCGCTGTGTGTTACTCTACTGGATCTGAGTCCAGGCACTATTTATACTGCAGCATATTCAGCACCAGATTGTTAAATCTTAATACTGAAACAGTGCATCATTTAAATGTTTTTGTTCTGTTTATGTCCCATTTTCAAGCATTGGATTTCAAGCAACACTTACTAACTTTTTGTTTCGTTTGGACAATATGTGTCCTTGCCAAAAGCTTTCTAATCTGCTCTTGAAATTTTAGCCTGTCTGTACCAGTATGTTACAGTGAAACTTTACGCCACTAAAGATGAACTAGGTCACTTCCAGCATCTTTCAGTATGCGGTGACAGAATGCCTTGCAAAGCAGTACGTCAGTGGTAAATGCAAAGATTTAAGTGCTACAGAAAAGAAGTTGTACTAAAATTATTTCCTCTGCAATCTGTGTAGGAATGGGAAAAAATATTGTATAGCAGGTACTTCATGGGCTCATTGTATTCTGTTATTGTTTGTGTGCGAGGAGCTTTGTTTCACTGCTTCAATGTGGTGTTTATTTTACGATCACTTTTGGGAGATGGGGATAAAAGGTTTTTGTCATTTACTGCAGTTCAATTAGTTCCAGAGCTGGTGAAAAGCTGGGAGTAGAAAGTGAGGTGGAGACCGTTGAAGTTTCTTGGCATCACAGCATCCTTCCAGATACCCAAGAGGAGTTCTTGGCGCGTCTGCTATCGCAGAAGAAGTAGTTTTCTCATGTATCAGTGTATTATTTTTTTTTCTGGCAGTTGAGTTTATAGATGTCTTTTCAAAGATCAAGCAGTATATAAAGAAACCTCGGAAGGCATCAATTTGAATGGGAGAATGGTGTCTTGCAGGGATGAGCTGAGGAAAGTTAAGTGAGCAGAACAGTGGGGCAATGGGAACACAATGAAGGAGGGAATAAAAGCAGTAAGGGCAATAGTGCAGAACAAGGCTGAACTGCTTTACTGTCATGTAAGATGGCACTGTGGCTTTCTTTGTTTGGTGTTTTCCTGGAAGTCATTCCTGGGTATTAGTCATTGTTTTTGGTGTGGGTGGGCCCTCTGCAATTGTCTAAACAGAAATAATACCTCTGCACCAAATGGTTTACCATCCAAGTTTACAGTCTTTGTGACGAGCTCATCCAGAAGAGGTGATGATCCCTATTAAAGAATGAACAGAAGTGGAAATAGAACTTACAGCATTCTCCCCCGCCTCCAAAAAGCTATTTTGGATCTGTGGTCAGCAGCTTACAGTCGTTTGACATTTTTTTTTTTTGTTTTGTTTTGTTCCCCCCCACGCACACACAAAGGAAAGCAACCGTTTGCATAGTGCAACTTGTATCTGGGAGTGAACTCTTCCTACTTGGTGGGTTTCCAGTGGCATCCATCCACACTGGGAATCGTACCATGCTTAGTTTGTAACAGTGCTGAAAGCCCACGCATAGGAATTTTCCTGTTCAAGTCAAAAGTGATGCATTTATTTGCTGAAAAGTTTTTATAGACTGCAAAATCAGGACTAGAGAGTACTTAAAGTTTATTCTAACTTAAAGAACGAAGCTTTAGAGCTATGATGAAAGATGTGATGGGGGGAAGTCTCCTGTGCTTCCTTGAAGTAATTTGAGTGTCGGGAACATGTCAACAACTGTCTGCTAAAAATTGTAAATCTATTCCTACTCTTCCCCACTGTTTACCTCAGGAGTCGGTAGAACACATCTTTCTGAGCAAGACTGCAATAAACCTCAAGGCAGATCTTGAATCTTGGACACGATCAACCTTGCTAAAGGGTTTAATAAAAGGCTGATAAAATATAAAGTATGGATTTTTTTTTGTTTTCTTTTCAGGAATAATCAAGCTTGGGAGGTGGAATCCCCTCCCTCTCAGTTATGTGACTGATGCACCAGATGCGACAGTAGCCGACATGCTACAAGATGTCTATCATGTTGTGACATTGAAAATCCAATTACAAAGGTGGGTGTTTCTGAACATCTGTCCTTCCCTATTCTCTGAGCTGCTCTGTCGGTTACAGCATTACTACAGAGATTAGCACATCCTGTCTTCATTAATTTCTGGTCTTTTGATGAAATGAAAAGAAAATGAAGAGAAGGGTGGGTCACCTGGCAGCTTTCTGGTGCACGATCCAACTGATATTGTGTGTTTTCTGAAGTAGCAGTACGGTAACAGAAAGGAGAAAGGCAGAAACCCAATCAAGTAAAGATACAGGGTTTTTAAAGGCAGACCTTTCTACAGTCCATAATTTAATGGATTCCTAAGTTCTAAGTGTATCAAATAATAAACTCCTTGCCTTTTTCTAGGGGCTGCATTGTGAAAATCCAGGACTTCTGCAGCCAGTTGCTGAGATGTGGAGGAGGGGAGATTTTTTTGACTTTTCTTTTTTTTTTTTTCTCCGGTTGTCTTTCCAGCAAACAGAAGACAAGGAAGGAAAGTGTCACTGCAACTCCATTTGGCATTTGGAAAATACTTTCCTTCCCTGAGGGCTAGTTCTGATTAACAAAACAAAAGTTCCCAACACTTTTACACTTGTTTGCCCTCCTCTCCTCCCACTCTTCCCTCCTTTTTTCTTCCCCTTTCTATTGGCCTTCTAAAGAGTCCTCAAATAGTTCCTGATGTAAGGTCCCTAGCAGTGTGTGGCATACTCCAGACCTGCAGATAAGCCTATATTGCACAGCCTCCTGTAGCTATATGGCCAGGACATGCCAGAGGAAAGAGACATATAATATAACAGACAGTCTGGAATAATTTGTTCACAATTCTTTGAAGCTTTGGCTTGAACAGAGGAGGGGCCCACAGGGATATGTGCATGTCCTTTGGTGCCAGGTACACACCCTCCAACTGTTAGAATTTGGAAGTAGTTGATGCCTCACTGACGTTAAACTTCCAAACAGAAACATTTATTTCCTGTTATATCTCTGGTGGTGCTTGGGTTTTCTGATGCCCGTGAACAGATATTTATTTGGTTTTATATATTGTTTACAGTATTTCACTGTATTTCACTGGGCTGCATCTTTGCTACATATTTGTAAAAGAGTATCTAGAGCCCACAGCTGCTATAAAATGAGTGTAATAACTCACTTCCTCAGAAGTGTGAGCTACCAGGAGTTCATCTAGCCTATTGTCACATCTGTATTAGCCAAGGGTATCAACCCAAGAGAAAGGTCTCATTCTTTATCTTCAAAGTGCCTGGATGCCATGTAAATAAAAGATAGCCCACGACTGAGATAAAGATGATCACTGACTACTTGAACTCCTCAAGCACAACTGAAGGTTCATCTCTGAGGGAAAAGCCAGGCTCCTAGGACAGAATGCAGAACCACCTTAGAGGCCATTGGAGAGCATGCATTAAAGTCTGCAGCAGAAATGGCAGACTTCATGGCAGTGATGAACTTCTCCCACCTTTTTCATGTACTTCTCGGGTCTGTCCCCATGTATATAGACACAAACCATAAGCTTGTTAAATTAAAAGAGGCACAAGTCATATGAAGACAAAAACTTCACTACATATGCGGTTCTTGTAGAATGAAAGTGAGAATGAACTGCACATGACAGATGTTGGGCATATGGCTTAATGTGTTTCTGAAAGGCTCTTGGATACATCAGTGATAAGGGCAGTGTAAGAACCTGTATAAAATTAAACTAATTTTTCAAAGAGTTGCCTCCACACAATGGGGGCCCTCACTGTTCAGGGATTTTGTTAGTGGCAGTGCGGCATAATTGTTTATTTGCCTACACCAGCAGGAGTATCTTTGTCTGGAGAGGATGGCTTTACTCAGCCGTTCTTGGGGCTTGCTTTATGCAGTTTCTTTGCTCTCCATCAGGCCCCAGAGGAAATGGTTATGCACACATATAATACCATAGGAGGATTAGCAGCTGTGTGTTGAACTTTACATCTTCTGGTAATCGTGCTTGGTGGGAAGGGGATAGAGGGGAGAAACACCTTGATGGGCTGGCCAAGCAGGAAACTCCAGGGCTGTGCTTCTTGCTTAAAGGTCTCTAGCACTTGCATGCAAAAAGTAAGCATCTGTGAAGGTGACGTTTCTACCTGCTTTTTGCTTTCTGTTTTAACAGTTGTTCAAAGTTGGAAGACTTGCCAGCAGAGCAGTGGAACCATGCCACAGTTCGCAATGCCTTAAAGGAACTGCTCAAAGAGATGAATCAGAGCACATTAGCCAAAGAATGCCCTCTCTCACAGGTCAGTGCTTTTAACAGGCTTAGGGAAAGAAAGATTTGCAAGAACTAAAGCTCATATTTGTTCTGTAAAGAACCTACACTAAGCAATTCCATAAATACCAAATAAATATCTTGTTTTCTTTAGAAAAAAGAAATTCTAATTAATATGTTAAATAATAACTTTGCACCATGTTTTCTTAGTGGGTTGCCAGGTAAGAATGATGAATGAATTGATTTGTTTTCAGAGAGATGTAAATTCTTTATTTATATTTTCACCTGAACCTATTGCAATAGGACTAATGATCCTCAAATGCAAGATTCATGTGGCTTCTTCTCACTAACAGAGGCTTGCCTTCCCCTCTAACCCATGGGTAGCTCTCATCAGCCTGCAACCATGATAAAAAGTATGCAGTTTTAACAGTTGTGCCCCAATTTCTAGGAAACAGCAAGAAAAAAAAGATATATGTAATTATGTTAAAAAAAGAACAAAAACTCAGTCTCATTCCCCATGACTTCTTTTTAAACAGCAGTGATGTCATGTCTAAGACACAGGTTCCTACAGATGTCACGAGTTCTATTTGTACTTCAGATTGTCATAATGAGACATTAATAAAATTTTCATGACTTAGTCCTCCTTGCCTCTCAGAAAAAACAGAATAACATGTTAGCACCCAGACCAGGTAACTTTGCTAGGCATGAAAAATATACTGTGTTCTAAAATGTGTATTAGAAGCACAGGTTAATCTGTCCATTGTATCTTTTAAAAGTCAAAACATGAATAATCCCTGCTTGCTAAAAATCCATTGCTTTGCTTGCTCATATCCAACATTTTTTCTCCTGTGATTATCTGTCTTGCATTGCACTGTATGTTCATCCTGCAAGTCATGATCCAAAGCCCCCATGACCCAAGAGAATTCTTTCTATTCACCACAAATTTGCCTCACTGTGTCATGATTACAACTCCAGAGAAAGCACAGAGGTGAAATACAGAGTTGGTTGGAATCATGTTCTTCACCTTCTTTAGCCATGTGGGATCTGCAGAACTAACAGGAATGGAAGGGTGTTGTAAGGAAAAGCCATGGAACTTGCTTTATTTACTAAAGTAGTAACAGTCGCTGTAGATATGCACAGTGTCGAATATGCATTGAGTACGAAAGTGTTTTTCTTTTCACATAGTTTAAGTGTAATTTCTTTAAATAGAATTATCTGTGGAATCTGGTCAGTTAATGATGATTGCAGCATATGGTTGTCTCTGCCCAGTCTTCTTCAATATCCAGTATAACTAAACTATGCATCATTTCATATGCAGAATTCATTTGTTGTCTGGGTTTCTTTCCTCCCACTTCAGTTTCAAAGCCTACCAGGTGGAAACGCTGCAGTTGGTTTACTCCTTCTATAACATCAGTCTGACATATATTTACAAAATTACTGATGGCAGAAGCATAGGAGCAAAAATCCTTGCTTCAGTATTTATTTAGTGGACAAAGCTAAGAGGAGATCCTTCTGTAGAAAATTGAACTGGTTTACTTTTAAGCACAGGTATAAATGACCTTGGGTAGTGATTAACCCTTGAACTGAGACTGCAGAATGCAGCTTCTCTTATTATTATTATTATTGTCATAAAAAGTTTCAGTCTCTTTTGGGTTAGCTCACAAAATGCAGAAGATACAATGGAAGGTTGTATAGAAGCTGTCTATTACCATCATCTGAATATGCCTCTAATACAATTCCTTCTCCCAAATCAGTTTTAAAAAAATATCGTGCCAAATGTGAAATGTCATTACAACCCCCTTGTGGTTAATATATTATTGACAGCAGCAAATTGCAGAGTGGTCTCTTAGGAGTCAAACTGCAGAGTAAATGCTGCTGTTTATTAATGTGTTCACAGTGCCTCAAGTACAGAAGTAGGGATGGGGCAGTGCGGGGAGCTCCCGCTCCCACCAGCGACGGTGCTCCGTCTCTGGTTCTCAGTGCCCAAGCTCTCCATGCAGCCCAGATGGGGATTCTGATTGCTGCTAATGGGAAATGTAATCATTCACTTTGATTTAAAATTGTTCTGGTTTTTTTCCGCTAGGTGTATTACATGTCTGCAGCTTAGCTACCCTTAGCATACAGCTCCTGTTCAAATAAATAAATCCCAGTTAATCAAGCTGGGGGGACGGAGGGTCGGTGCAGGGAGTGTGTGTGACAGAAAGAAATCCAATTATTTCAGCATTTCCATCTTTAGAGATCTGTCTTTCCTGTGTATCACATAACTTCTTTCAGTGCTGACCATGCATTTTGTCTCCTTCTTTAGAGAAGGCTTTCTTGGGATGTGAGCATGTCCCATATTTTTCTCCTTGAACTTACTGCACCAGATTTTCTTTGTGTGGATATTTCTTAGCTCCTGGTCTAAGTAGTTTTCATTCCACATGGCTGTCATGACCACATACATACCAAACATATCTGCTGCTTTATAGAATCTATTCTTTCCTTAAGGATTTTTCCAGAAATATTATGCATTATTTAGAAATTTGCAACTAATGAGTGGGTTTTTTTTTTTTTTGGTGCCAGTCTCTTCTAAATGGATATTTTCTTTCTGCAGACGGATCAAGATTCCTAGCAGAAATACCCCTAGTGTTCCTTTACATATAATAGTGAAGATATGTGGTTTGAAAGTTGTTATTTATCCTGCTCTTCTGTCAAGTATTTGCAGAGAATCTGTCCTGGGATTCTTTTCACCAGTGGTTGATTTACTGCTTGATTTTACTATTTAGCTTAAATTTTGCTTTCTCAAATAAAGGTTAATAGGTTAATATATTCTGTGATATTTAATAGGCCCCTGATTTCAGTACTGTTGATTTCCTGTAGAGCTAGATGTTTTGAAGGAGGGAAAAAACACCCTCCAAAAATAAAAAAAAACACCCCAAATTGATATGTAGACAGAGTTAAACAACTTCCCCTTAGTGAATGGAAATTTAACTATAGTGATGCAAAAAATGCCCAGGTTAACTCAACTTTGTTCTAAAACCTTCCTCAGCAGAGGCTATTGCCATGTCAGGCTTTCAGAATTCTATTGCTTGTTAAAATGCTGTAGAGCAAGGGCAGATTTATGGGTAGGGAATTGCTGCTGACTGCCACAATGCTAGGTTTATGTCTCAAAATATTGATTTTAATTAGAAAATTGAATCTCAGTTTTAGAAATTGGAGCTGCTACTTAACAAGGCTCTTACTTCATAGCCTTCAAACTCTACTGCAGTGCACCATAGCACCCTTTGAGTGGAAAAGGTAGAGTGAAAATGCAGAAGAGACGCTTTACTGGAAGTAAAATTACCTGCTGAAGACTGAAAGTAATCTGTATCAGCCAGTTATCTTAAGTCTTTCAGTTTTGCTTACATTTTTTAAGTTCCAAAATTAAACAGTTAGGAACAGACAGAGTCCTGTGATGTTGCAGTGAATGGGACAGGAGGCTGGATAAGCCTGGAGGAGTTCAGGGATGATCTTGTTTTTAAAGCATTCTTAAAATTCAGTGAGCCAGTGTGTAAGCCTTGTAGCTTTCCAGGGATGGCCAAGAGCCTGCAGGAGCCCGTAGGCCTGAGCTTGAAGCCGTGGTTTGAGCTGTGAGGTCATCCCTGCTCTCTCCTCTCGGTGCAGAAAGGTCGCACAAGGTGCCACGGCTTTCTCCGAGCTGTGACGTAAGTGCAGAAGGAAGGCATAAGGGAAATGTGGTTTGGAGAAGGTGTGTTGGCTCCTGTGTGTTGGTGCTGTTAGATGTACGCTGCCAGCAAGGAAACGTAATGTGCTGGGAACGATTTGACCCTGGAAGAGTTCAGAATGGGGAAAAGGAGAGCAAAATGTTGTTAAAAAGATGCCTCCTCTATAGCATGGAGGAAGGGAAGGCAAAAATAGAAAGGAAGAGCTACCAGTAGTGAGGCTGTTTGTCACCCTATGGGTAGAAGTATCCCACATATAAAATATCATTTTTTTGGTATCAGGTGCTACAAAACCAGTCTGCATCCCTCTCTTTAGTTGGCTTGTACTGAATTGCTTAGGGGGAATTTGCAGAGTAGGGAAGGGTGCTGGTTAGGCAAGAGATATTTCAGTTTTGTTGAGCTTTCTTGTGGATTTTGACTGCTCTGTGTTGTAGTGTGTGTAGTTCCCTTCGCTCTGAATGACACTGCTAATTTCTCTTCTGCGTGATTTTTCACACAAGGGCTAATCACACGTTTCTGTAAATTATATTAATTTAACTTATTTGCCTAACTGTTGTTCTGCAGCGAGTAGCACGGATGTTCTCCAGTTCTTGGCTGTGCAGTCTTCCTTCATTTGGAAGCAGAACAGAGACATCTGAAAAGCATTATTTGGATTATGCATGCTGGAGCATCTAATCTTACCTTTAGGATCTGGTTCCTGAATCGTGCTTGGTGCAGTGAGCATGTGTTCCTCAGCACGGCACTGCCTGTTGTTATGCAACTGAAGTTTAGATATTGTAATATCACAAGTACAAAGTAAAGTAGAATTCCCTCCCGCCCCCAGCCTGAGCTGCAGGTCTAAGTCTAGGTCTAGGTTTGTACTACATTTTTTTTTTTACATAATTGTGCAGAACAGTTTTTATTATTATTATTTTGTGATTTTATTTATGGCTGGGTGTTTAAAATGGAGAGTAAAACCAAATTTTTGTACTCATCAGACAGTTCTTTTGATTTTAAAGTCACAAACTGATGATCATTGTGCTCTTGCATGTCATTTGCTTTCCCTGGAAAAGATTTCTAATTGTGGAAGATATTTTAAATCACTTTTTTTCTTTCTTTCTGTACTTCCAGAGTATGATTTCATCTATTGTAAATAGTACGTACTATGCCAATGTGTCAGCAACCAAGTGCCAGGAGTTTGGGAGATGGTACAAGAAATACAAGAAGATTAAAGGTAAATTGATTTTTTTGTTACTTTCCAAGTTTTTGAAATTCTGCTGACAGTTTGGGATTATTTGCTTTAAGTAAAAGTGATAATAAGCTATAATAATATTAATGAATCTGTCTACAAAGAGGACACAGTCACAGTACATTTGAAATTAAATCTGATACTTTACAAACAAGGCTGGCACGAAAACACAGGACACAAAACATGCTCAAAATATCCCATTTAGCTGTGCTGAAAGATCAACTGTGTTTTGAATTAAGCTAAAACATTTTGGAAAGAAAATTCTCAGGAAAGTATCTCAGGATTTAAAAGTTAAATTGCTATGTAAATTACCTTAGCTTTCAGGAATGGAATGAAACTAAAAACTGAGCTTTGAAGTTATATGTGCCCTTGTTCTCTGTTTTCACTACCCCAAAGTGTACTGGCATTCCCGCTGTATTTTATCCTGCGGAATCTGGATACAGCGGATTTAATACCTGATTGTTAGGAGACACTTCTAAATCACGAGGTGCTGCACCCACTGAAGTTAAGATAAAAATTGTTACATATATAACAATAAAAATATTGTTTGTATTTTCTCTACAGTGAAATTGTATTAGTTGGTCCACAGTGCCTGAGGCAGTAAAATTATTCTGAGTTCATCACATTCTCACCTCTGAACTGTCTGATCGCCTGTCAATGGCACACAAATTATGTGACAAGCATCCATTTTTCATGTGTGGTTTGTTCTTTTATTCTTCCTTTCCTTTGGCAAGGGACTTAGGTGTACATTGAACGATTTGTTTTAGTAGGGTTTTTGTTTGTATTTTTATAAAACAGCCATGTGCTTTAAATACTCAGGAGTCTGAGGACAGTCAAAAGCTTTTTCATAATTCCACCTGGCTCCTCTCTCCCCAGATGTCCATCACACTTGGAGATTAGCTGTATCCTGGGATAGGGTTTTTTATAGGTTTTTTTTCTCTCTTACACCACTCAAAATGAAGATTCACTGTCTGAAAGAAGGCATAGACTATTAATGTCGTTTCTGTTGGTGATCCTTTCAGTAGCCATGAAAATCGTAACCGAATTCATAAACATGACGAAGAAATAGGGTAATGTGTCCTTCTTGGGAAACCATTGTATTTTCAGTGGTGTGAAGATTAGCACCTTTCAAAAAGAGTGTGCTGTCTTTTCCTCCTAAAAGGCTGGCATACATAAGCTACGAAAGGCTGCTTGTTTTGTTTCCTTAGGACAGACTAGAAATCTGCATAATAATACCATAAAGAGTCTGCTGCTTGAGTTAGGAGCACATGAAACAAAATTGCATGAAATATCAGAATAAGTTCTGAAGCATCTGTTTTTCCTCTGGATGCCTGGCTTGTGCAGAGCATACCTGTAAGACATTTGTGCCTGGGCTCTGCAATGATTAGGCTTTTACTAGGGAAAAAAATGAAAGACTGTTCTATGGTAAAATTGTTTGTGTCTACAAGGAAGATTGTCCTGGCAGAATCTGGGTAACTGTGCAGGCAAGGAAATAGAGATGTTGCTTTTCACCTACTAAAATGGTTTAGTCTAGAAGTAAAAATGTTGATTGGACATTTTAGTTTGTGGTTAACCCCATGCCAAATAAACGGGATATTTTCTTTTCTCTCTAAATTGCCATTGTGTGATTTAGAAATGTTTCTTTTCTCTAACTGGTGTCTCTTAATAAAAGGATTTTATTCAAAGTGCTTTAACATATCCTCTTAGTTAAAAAGCAATCAAAGGAATCAAGCAACTTTGAGGTCATCACCATTCGCTTTTACTTGCTGTTCTGGGAGGACAAAATAGGTTTTTTTGTTTTTTTTTTTTTCTTCTTTTTTCCAAACTGGGCAAGGGTGCCAGTTGCAGAGGCACTGGAAGCCCTTAACCCTGTAGTGTTCTTAACTCTAGAGATGCTACTACAGCTTCTGAGTATTTCTAGCACTCTGTTGTCTTCCACTTTCTACCGTGCATAGAGCTTTACATGCTTGCATTTTTTTACTTAGTAAGTGCACAGTTAAATTGTTAAGAGCAGTAAAAGCAGAATGAAACCTCAATCAAAAGGTCAAGGATCCAAATCAAAAGAGTTTGCCAGATAACTCTGTATCTGTGCTATTCAGAGAAACAGCCAGTCGTTGCTGTTTGGAAGTTTATGTGTGTGTTAGTAGGAGGAGAAAAAGGAAGGTTAAGGTATGTGTGAAGTAAACACAAGCTGCTATAAAGCAGTTCAAGTAGTGTTGATTCATCAACCATATGAGTGGGAAAGAAAACAAAGAGTCTGTGGCAGGTACAGTGGTGCATGGAGAATAAACAGCCATGCAACTTCAGAGCAGTAATCATAACTGCCTGCAAACAGGAAGACTTCTGCACTTCTTTAGGTGGTTCCAATTTCTCATCATCTCTCATTTCGTGTTGTTTTGTTTCTTTTCTGTAGCCAGATATTCCTGCAGGACAGCTCAGTTAGTGTGCAAATTCAGTGACTCGAGTTACATGTATCAGTCAGCACGTACTCCTTTAATAATAATTTTTAAAAAGGATTTCCATGAAGGTGAATGGACGATGCAGTGATTCCCTTTTTGGGTTGTAGCTGGATAGATTAGGTAAAACTATAATTTAGAGTGTTTGGAACCAGCACCCGTATCCTTGTATAACTCTAGAGCTGGTTACTAGAAAGTAAAAACAAAAAACAATTCACATGAGCTGTGGTAAATACAAAATAGGAAGGGGCTTCAAAATAACTTTATTGATGTTGCAAACTAAATGCAGCCTACAGTGTTAAATGTGTTTCCTATTATCTGCTAATGTCTGTTTTAATAAAACAGTGGGAACTAAATGGTCGCTTCTTAATCAAAACCATGATTTCCTAAACATAAGCTATGTGATTCTATTACAAATTGCCACATATAGATCTACTAGGTCAAACTTTTTCCTTTCTCAGAGAAATAAATAAACAGTAAATTAATTATACATTCTGGAAGATCAAAGTAATTACAACCAAAGACAGACAGAATAAAATGTTCTCTGGAAAAAAAAAGAAAAAAAAAAGAAAAGCATCAAGTTGCTGAGTGTATAGTTAATGTTTAAATAAATATAAGTGAACAATCAATAATTTGATATCATTAGCAACAGATGTAAAAGCTGTGCACAAATTGAATCGTATCAAATCTCAAGTAAACATTCTCAGTGTGCATTCTGTTGAACTCACCGAAAACACAACTAAACTATTTATGCTCATAATTTAAGAAAAAGTTTTCAGTTAGTTCAACTCAGCATGGCAATTTGGTCTTGTGTCAGATGATGCTAGAATAAAATTCTGCCTGAATTTTTTTCTCCCACCCTACCTCATCTCCTTAAGGTTTTAAGATGTTCGCAGTTTACTCAGCAGCACGAGATTTAGTGTACAGCCAGAGTTGGGAATTGGCTGGTGTAATGGCAACTTTTTGTCTCCTCCTGGCCCTGGGCCTACCACTTGGGATGTGTGCGAGGACATGAGGGAGTTTATAATGGGATGTTCATTCTTTCCAGACTCTGGGATACTTGGGATATATGTTTGAAGGAGAGCTTATCTTAAAACAGTTCTAATGGAACGTGGACAGTAGTTGGGAAACAAAGAGCTTAACAGTTCTCCTGTGGACCTCTTGCCCTCATGGGTGTCTGTAATCACTGCAAGTGGTAATTGAGCTGTTTAGTATGTGTTGTAATTTTGCTCAAAATATACACCTGAATGAATCTAATATTGCTATGTGAAACCTTTTTTCCCCCTTTTTCTATTTACTTTTATATTTTTACTTTTTGAGGGATGCAAGGCCTTTTAGTACGAAGTTGTACATACATGACAGGGCTTAAGTATGTTTAAATCTGCCTCATTGAAGAATCAGACTTCCCCCATTTTACTAAAGAATACACACTAATCAATGATAACTACAGACCAATGGCTTATTCCAGTGGTTCTCAAACTGCCTTTCCTCTACCTAGTCCCATGGGGATGCCTCTCTCAATGTGAGAAATGCTTGTCTGATTTCTCTAGAAGCTGAACTTGCTGAAGCTGGGAGAAGGCATTCAACATTGTTGAAATGCAGGATTTTAATAATTGCTTAGAAGGTTTGCATTGATTCTAAATGTGATTAACAAATAGATACAGTAATTAAAACTACACTTTGTAAGTAACTATATACATGTATATATAGGTGCGCATGTACGGAGAGAGGTATTTCAAAACTTAGCCATGCAGTTCTTGGCCAAGCCAAGCTAGGTAATTGTCAAGGGATGAAACTCATACCAGTTACCTACTCATGTCCCAGTGTTTTGGGTTCGTAGCATTTGGAATATTTTTTAGCTCTATTTCTCAATAGATATTTCACTTCAAAGTGTCATGCTTTCTATTTTTATCAGAAGGACTATCACTGTATCAGAATTCTTTCACAACTGAAAATCTTAACTAGTGTGAATATTTTCTTTTTGCCTGATGACACAACTTAGCTCGGTGGGAGGAAGTTAGGAAGGCAGCGGGAAAAAGTAAATACATTGTGGACTTAAAAATAAAAAGACATATTTTTTTTGTCTGCGTATGAGGAATATGTCATCTTTGCTCCTGCCATCAGTGTCTGTCAAAATATAGCTTTCTGTGGATGTGAATTTTGAGGCTGTGGCTGTCTCAAAGTTTTTGTGGAATGATGAGGCTTTTCAGTTTAAAGGAGGAGGGCTCAATTATTTCTGTTTCAACAGATTAAGAATGTAAGAAAAAGCTTTCATAGCTTCCTTAAATTGAGAATCTGCTTTGGCTGCTCTTTGATTTTTCCGATATTACTGATTTGTTGTTTATGTGCTGTTTTATTCTTGAAAGTTTGTTTGCTTACTTCCAATAATGGATAGACAGAGCAATCTGTTTCTCTTTTAATGTGTTCCTAGAGGCCAATGTAGGTTGAGAGAGGTTAGAAATAGGATTCAGAAGGACTCCCAACTTTCTTATTTCCAGGCTGAAGGAACTGAGGATTGCGACACAGTGATAATACCAGTGTGAGTCTGGGGGAAACTGTCATTATGTGCTTTGAGGAACAGTTTTAAGTGTTCCTCTGCAGCAGGTCTTGTGGAAGCCTCATGAAAAAGCACACCAGATCTTTCCCAAATGGTATTTCTGACTTTTAAAAATACCCTGTTTACTGATATATGCATGTGCATTTATGTCTCTCTGTATAAATAGAGGGGTTTATATATATTATGTATTTATATGCATATATCTTGACCTTTTGCAGGAATGTTAAGGTTTTTAAGGAATTCTATTTCGTGTCTTGTTTGCATATTAGTCGTGGCTGTGGCACTAAACCATTTAGGGTCAGCAGTGAGGCTCTTGACATTATTATAACTTTTCCTTTGTTTACTTTTACACTCCTTACTGAGCATTCATTTCACTAAAAGTAGGACTTTTCTCACTTTCTTAAATAAAAAGGAAGGAAAATAACTTCAATCACAGGTAATATACATGACCTGAAGATCATCTCTAACTCAGAGACATCCTCTTAGTGGCCTGCTGTGCTATTTTATGAAGAGAGTAGTTCATCAGTTGGCACTAATGATGAGGAAAAAGTGGCCTCTCTCTTTAAATGTAAGTTAAAAGTATCAAGATTCACCAAGAATTATAGACCCCCTGACAGCTGTTTTCCCCACCCACATTAGCATTTTGTATTTTAGCATTGTCCATGATGTTAAGTGCCACTTTGGGGGATTTGTGCATGTGTATTGTTAAAAAATCAATTTACCCGCTGCTGTATGTTCCAGGGGTGTATGGCTTGTGGCCCTCTTGGCTATTACTCTCTGTAAAGAGAATGAAAACACACTCTTTGGATTTATTTTATTTATTTAAGAGCAACTTTTATCTGAAGCAAATGCATATATGAATCTCAGCTTTGCAGAATGTCTTCCCTGGCTGTTTGGGAGCAGTGGCTCTCACTGCTCACAGTGCCTGTGCTGTGGCAGAGGATATGTGAGGTTCGCTGAGTGCCACCTCCTTTACCTGTATGTGGCTGGAGCTGCATGCAGCCAGTGCTGCTTTAGGGAACATAGGCCAGATAATTAGGGTTGGACACCCTTCTGTGGAGAAGCTGTCTGGCCACTTGTCTCTGCCATGCTGACAAAACCTGCTCAGATGATGTCACTGAACTTTGTTTATAAAATGTCTCCGGTTCCCAGTACTGTGCTTTTCCCACTGAGGACCAGTTGTATGCTGCAGCTGGGACTTCTGCCCTTTTGAATTCTTAGTAAAGAATGGTCATCTTCATTTTCTAAACAGCAAGCATGTTTTTGTTTTAACCTGCAGAATTAAAAAAAAAAAATTCTTTCATATTTAAAAAAAATTATTTGTGTGCTGCCAAATAGTGGCATGTTAACTCAGAAGATATTTTTACCAAATAAGCATTAGTGATTAGTTTGAAACAGGAGGATAACTTGAAGCTTAGGTACAGGCATAAGCTTGCCTGTGTGAAAAGCTGCAATATGTCTCTCTGTGATCCCATGGGTTTCATAGAATATCTTAATCTGAGAGCAGAATTGCATTCTTTTCATTTGAAATATCTGAAGCGTTTATATCTCTGTCTTAGTGATGTTTGTGTTCAGTCTCCCTCCTTTCACCATCTCTGATGTATGAATCAGGAAGACACACATATGTATCTCCCAGTGGGATTGCACAATGGCCTGGGTCATCTAGGAGGTTTGTACCTTCCTTTTGGGATGCCCACAGAAGATTAGTTACAGTAGTTTGACAGGAAGGGAGATATTTTTATATCAGATGAGAACATCAGTCCATCTAAACCAGTACTCCTTGTGTTTCTGTCAGACAGCTCTAACTAATGATTCCGCTCCTTCTCCTTTTCCATTTCACCTGACCAATATTCATGGATTAGACCAGGTGGCCACTAGAACACCTTCAAAGTAATAGTTTTCTCTGCCGGATGGATCTGGCGTGTCCTTTTGACAGGCAATATTAACATGATTATGAAGAACTGAGTTCATACCTTTATGTGCCTCTTGAACTTATACACAAACCCCAAAATAAATCTAAAAATAAGACGATGATGCTTGTCTTCTGATAAGCATCTTTGGAAACAGTGCAGTCCAGGGGCAGCCCATGTGAAGGATATGACTTACTGTGCTTAAGCAGAACTGGCAGAAGACACGTTAGCATCTCTGTGTCCCAAGGGGTGGCTTAGAGCTAGTCTTGAGGATCAGCAATGAGACTTAACAATATTAGAACACTCTGCTCAGTTTACCTGAGATTGGTGCTGGTTAAAGGCACACTTTTTATCATGATTCTAAGTAAAAAAATACTTTGGTGGGAACTGAGTGGTTTGCAACACAACAAAGAACAGACAATGGCCTTTCCTGTCTGTTTTCCATTAGGCTTGGATAAAGGCCTTTGCTACCCACAGCCAGCGGCCAAACAATTTTTGTATGTGCTCTATAGCTATTTTGAGGTTCTGTGCTGTCCTGCAGGAGTAGAGGAAGGGAAAGGTTTTAAAAGTTACAACTTCTTGTCATGTCTACATCTCCAGTCAACCTGCTTTTCCTCTGGTCCTGAGTGCAGGAGCAAGTGGCATAGGCAGAGATGGGGCACTGAAGTCAGTGAATGACTGTGTAAATATGAAGATTAGAGGCTGAATGAAAATGAGACTCCTCAGACCAGCCCTTTGCACTGAAGTGGTTAAGTGGGCTGTGATTAAAAGAAATAAATAATTATCCTAATTATAGATAAAAAGATACAGAATTACCACTTTAAAAGCACCTCCTGTGTTCTGGAGTGGTTCTGTTATTTACAAAATGGTAGTTCATAATCATGTAGCATAAGCAAGAGGGCACCCCTCTGGGTGTAGTGCAACAGCCCTGTCTCTCCAAGGTGGAGCTGGTGCTGTGCTTTGTCCCCCAAGCATGGCTCCAAAGTTCAAGTCTTGCTCCAGTGAGCAAGATGGTGCTAAGCCAGGAGAAATTGTGGGAATCTTTCTGTCTCAAGCTTAGTGCAGGGTATACCAGAGTTCACAGAGCTCTCCCAGCTTGGCCATGACCACTGGAAGAAATGGCTTTTATGATCACCAGGTTTTAAATAATAAATAAAACAAAGAAGCAAACTGAAGCACTGGAGAACAGCCCTGGGTGGTGACATCCTGTCACAATTGAAGCATGGCAATTCTGCCGACTAGTAACTTATTACAAAACGTTTCTTTACCAGCTTCTTCTTACTCTGGGGCAAAGTGCCTGTATGCCTGTGGGACTGAAGAGTTCCGGACACGCTGGGTCACGGACGCTGGCGGGTCCTCTGTGTCCCCACTTGTGGTGCAGTGCTGGGAGACGTAGTACACTCTTCCTCTCCCTGCTGCATCCCTTATTGTGCATAGGCATTTGTGTTTCCAGTGCTGTCTGTCAATTCAGTGCCGTGCATAAGCCCTAAATGCCCCATGGGCTGTTTGTCAGAATGTTCCTATTAACAACTCAGTGCAAATAAAGTGTGAGGGGAAGGGAAGGTGGAGAAATAAATCTTATTTTAAATCTTTTGAGCTGGTTTTATTTTAAATGGAAAGTTGCATGCAGACCACCCCAAGCTATTGTGCTGTGGTCTGTGTCAGCTGCTTGACTGTGCAAGGAAGATTGGGGTAGAGGTTAAGAGCATCACACAGGGGAAGGGTGCACTGAATTCCTTTTGTGCTGTATCCAGGAAGTTTTAACTCAATATGGAGTTGAAATACATTGACACACATGGTAATCATTACAGGATGAGAACGCAATATTGAAATACAACAATTTGCTGCTCCCATTCTGGGGATTATGTTGGTTTCTGACTCTTGTAGAGGTAGTGACATATTGTAGGGAGGTATAGAAAAATGAAGGGCAGATGCTATCCTGGCGTGCTCTCATAGCTAATTGCTGAGCTTAGCACAGTACCTGTTGTCCAGGCACAAGACTCTGCCTGCCTGGTGATTGGCTTCAGAAGGGTGGGTGGCTCTGCAATATGACAGTACTGTTGTACTTGCTTTAAATGAGCTCTTCAAGCAAAGAACTGCAGATTTGTATACCAAGTGAGTGATGCAGAGAGAAAACGAAAACACTGCAATGTCTTTTGCTGTGGTCACACCACAGATGGAGGTAGGTAACAGCCTCCTGAACCAGCTTTTATTTAACTACCACAGGCATTGCTAGCAGAAGTAGTTTATCAGCAGTACTTGAATGTAGACATCACATTCCATGGAACCCCTTCCTTCCCAGTGTAAGGTCCTGCTGCTCTGTCCTCACTGCTTTATATTCTGATCAAGACAGAACTATAAGAGCTCTAAATGTATCCCCAGTTTGAGTAGAACAACAGCAAACAAGGGAAAGACTGTACTAGAATATGAACATGGAAAACGGAGGGTGCAAATGTAAAAGCCCTGTCTCAGGAAGATCTGAGGCAGAATGCTGGTGTCACAGAAGCTTTGTGGCTCCTGTATCCCTTTTTTCTTAAAGGATTGCTGGGAAGCTGGTCTGTCTGTCAGGACAGTGCCTGTTTCCGTCTCAAGGTTGTCTCAGTCTTGCTCCTGTTCAGCCCTGCAGAACCTTACCAATCCGCAGTTACCAAAGAACAATAAGGAATCAGATATGGGCAATGTGTTAGAGAAGGAAAGAGTCTTGAGGAGTTGAGTAAGGCACATTTTTTCCATCCAGCGTAACTGCTAATAGTAACCTTTTATTACTGAAGTGGTTGGAGTGACTAGAATCTGGTTTGTTTATAGGGAGTACATGCATGGCTGTATAGTCTACTGTGATCAAAAAAGGAAACTGATAATAAGGGAAAAATATACCTATGGAAGCAAGTCAGGTGATGTTTCTGTGTAGTTCCAAGTAGCACTGCACAGATTAACAGCCTGGCAGCCTTTTCATCTCAAACTTTATTTTTATAGGGGTTTATAACTTGGCATTGAAGTCAGGAGTGGGTGGAAACTTGGCAAACGTGGTTCAGCCCAGAAAGTGAATGTTATTTATATTTATTTCTCACCAAGTTTTCAAAAACACTTGGTTACTGTTTTTATGTTCTAACAAGTAATAATTTGTTGGTTTCAGTGACTTATTCTCTGTGTGCTCCTCAAACTACAAATAGTTCAGAACTTTTTCAGCTCTTCTGAAACTCTTAGCAGAAGGACTCTAGATTTTTAGGGCTGTCAGTGATGTAGCAGGATGCTCCAAGTATTTAATTATACTGAGCAACATCTTTATTCTACTTACACCTGCCAAGTAGCTATTGTACTTTTGGAATAATTGCATTTGGCTGGCAACTGTGTGTATTTAATGGCAATACTCAGGTGCAGGCTTACTGCAGAGAGGCTGAGGAGGCAATAGTATGGCCTTGTGGGCGCTGAATCATCTGTGTTGCAGAATATGGTCTGGGGCTGTGACAAAGCAGCCCCACCTCCCTCCCCTGCCTGCACCTCTGTATTGGTGATGGATCCCTCCCTGGAAGTAGCACTACTGCTTTTGCATATTTCACATTGATTTCGTGTCTGTTCCTAAAGTGGTATAGAGCTTTCTGTACCTCATTTTGGGGAGGCCTACTGACATCGTGAGGAGCAGCTTTTGAATAGGGATTTTCAGTATTTTCAGCAAGATGAAGTACTGCATTATGTATCTAACAGCCTGTGAGTAACAGAGCAAAATGGTCTTTTGCTGACAATAATATTTGTGTATCACACATATTGCATTGCCTTTCATAGTTGACATACGAGTAAACACTTACTTAGAAATTCATTTGGGTTGAAACATTAGCTTTTGTGGAAAAGTGGGATTCATAGTTGTCTTAGAAATTAATTTTTATTTTATATATTTTTAAGCAATTATTTTATAGAAGATTAAAGATGTGGGATTTTCCTTTAAAAGACTGGGAAGAGCGAGTTAAAATTTCTTACAAGGAAATCCTGGGTATTAACTCACCTAGTTGTAAAATTCAGTATTTGTGATGTTCCGGAGTGACAGTTCTAAAGATAGTAATTGTGTGTTTGTATGTGTTCGGGGCATGTCTCTGTCTTAGATTAACTCTGGAAGGTGAAAAGAGCTGTGTTTCTATTTAGAAAGAAACAGCGCAAGCCATCAGTAAGCCGTCATTCTGAGTATTAACTGTGTAAAGCTTCAAAGCTTTATATAGGTTAGGTTTTAAAAAAGAGTTCAAAACCTCGTACAGTTGTTAATCATTACACAAGTTATAATAGTATTATGGCCTTTATGAAATAAATCTTATCTTGTTATTTGCTGAGACCAATACAGGGATGAGGTAGTGGTTTTCTATGATACACTTCTCTGAACACATTTATATCAGATCAATTTAAAAGTACCTATCCAATTGCAAATAGGGAGGCTCACGGAATCTGCAATCTGCTGTAAAATTACTTCTGATTGCTTAAAATTATCCAGGTAGGAGTTACATTTATGCACTTTCTAAACTTCATTTCCTATTTCCAATAGTACTTTTAGAGGAAATTTAGTTTTGTAATATGTGCATTTAGTTCTGCAGTTATGTGAAAAGATACTTGATATTGCTGACAGATATTTGAAAAGGACAATGCGTATCAGTACATAAAATTACAGTATATGCATTTTGTGTCTACTGTTCAAGTTTTTGTAACATGATGTCACTGTTGTGCTAAATGAAGCTTTTTGAAGAGTGAAGTCACTTTCAAGTGGGCATTCATGCAGAAATTCTTTAAAGTTTCTGGACAGATTCATGGCAATGAGGCTTTGGCTATAGGAACCATTGCTTTAGACTTTTCCCATGTGTGAATTTCACTGTTTTTAAATAATACTTTCACACAACCAACATGAATCTGCTGTGGTGCACCTGGGTGAGCTGATGACAGCTTTATCCATACACACTGCAAGGCAGAGTTTGTGTGGAAAAGATAATAGTTGCTGAGTCTGTAATGAGAGGCCATGAGCTGCACAGGGAATGGCCTTGTTTCCATTTGGTTTGTGTGAGCAGATACCGGTTTGAGTTTTTTTCCTTTGCCTAAACGCCAGTGATTCTGAAACACTGACCACTTTCAAAGGTTATTCAATTTGCTGTGACAGATTCAAATGTTAGTGACAGTACAGATGGAAGTGTCCAAGCTTGCTTCTTTAGGGAAGGAGGCTGGAGAGGTTACCTGCTACTGGTTTATAAGGAGTCTTCACGAGTTGTGGGTGAAACCTGAAAAGTCCAAAAGAATGTTAATTATTTTTGTTGCTTTTACTTTGTGTTTCTTTTGCTTATGTTTCTGTGATACTTCTGTGCAAGTGTAGACTTACAAAGTGAAGCAGGTGCTGTTCTGTACAGTCACCTGCAATATGATCCTTGCCCTAAGTGCAAACTGAAATGACAGCAAGCTAATTTTTCTCTTTTAACAGTGGAAAGAGTGGAAAGAGAAAACCTTTCAGACTATTGTGTTCTTGGTCAACGTCCCATGCACTTACCAAATATCAACCAGCTGGCAACTTTGGGAAAAACTAATGAACAGTCTCCTCATGGCCAAATTCACCACAGTACTCCAATCCGAAACCAAGTGCCAACGATGCAAACTATGATAAACCCTGGCCTCCTGTCTCCTCAGCTCAGTCCACAACTGGTGAGGCAGCAGATAGCGATGGCCCATCTGATAAATCAGCAGATTGCTGTCAGCCGACTGTTGGCTCACCAGCACCCACAGGCTATCAACCAGCAGTTCTTGAATCATCCACCTATCCCTAGAGCTGTCAAACCAGAGCCATCAAATTCATCGGTGGAAGTCTCTCCAGATATTTACCAGCAAGTCAGAGATGAACTGAAGAGAGCCAGTGTGTCTCAAGCTGTCTTTGCAAGAGTAGCATTCAACCGCACACAGGTATCAATTTCTATTCTATAACCAAGAAGGGGCAAAGTTGTGGCTCTTGTGGGGCTGTATGGTTGTTGCAGATCAAGGCAGGGGTTGTGCCATACAAACAGGTCAAACCAACTCTCAGTCTTTTCCCCAATCTCTTTGTCAGTTTCAAACAAGGCTGTTTCTTCCTGGAACAGCTGTTTGTTTGCATTTGGCCACTCCTGCGCCGTTACCCGAGCTTTGTTCTCTAGCAGTCATTCTGCTCATACGAGTTCTTCCCTGAGCTCCTGTCTGTGGTTATGAATTTCCACATTTGCCCCTGCCTGATTGCCAGGAAGAGGTAATAAGAGACTGAGAGTCAGAGGTGTTCTGGGGCTTCCTTCTGACACTTTCTCAATTCCTTCCTGTGCTACAACTGATGGCACAACTAGTGCCAGCGGCTGCTCCCACAAGAAATGTGTAAGGCAAGTGTGCTGGGAAAAGTGTCTGCCTTTTGTAGCAGATTGTGTTTGCTTTCATACATCTGACACAGGTTTTCTCACTCACCTAGTGAAATGCAGATGTTGAAATGATTGCATGATAGTATCAGCTTAAGCCTGGCACCTGGAGTACCCAGGGTGAATGTGTGCTCAGAAAGATAGGCCATTAACATTTATCCTGCTGTTGGAGAAGGATACAACATGTGGTCCCTCAATTGTGATACCCTGTAGTAAGGCTTAACAAATGGAAAGTGGCTTAATGTTTAATATAGGTACAAATTCCTTTTGTGTAGCTGGAGTTGTTCTTTGAGGTAAGATTTACCAGCAAGAGAAGAAAAGGGGCAGTGTGTATCTCTTGGAGGTCTGTCCCTTGCCCCATACAGTACCTTTGTCTGTTCTCCTAGATTAATGATTTTCTTTGGCACTGCCATTTTGGAAATGCCATGTTATGAGGGAACTAATTAAAGTATGGAGCACATTTTATTACTTCCCTTCTTCCATTAAATTCATAAGATGGCTGCACTCAGAAAAAACCACTTGAGTTCTGGGGTTAGCCTTGAGGATATCAAATGAAAACTACGTAGGAATGTATGAGTATTTCCTCTTTAAAATACTGCTTTTAATTTGGAAAAGCTTTTCATCCCTCTGGGACCATAACCCGTTGTATATAAAGCCTGGTATAATCAAGGTAGATGGTATTGATAGAATGACATATTCTGAACTGGAGTGAGAGGTCGGCAATAACGTTGCCCGTGCGGGTTTTGTCACTGTCACCAAACACGAAGGTCTCCTTTAGCCAGACTGGGAGACCTGGGTTGGTAATTCCCAAGTCTGCTATTGAATCAAAGCCTCATTCCCCAACAAGAAAGAAATTACCTGCTTCTTAGCCCTCCATCATAGGTAATATGCTGTACTCTACAGTTCATGATACTGATTCCAGAACAGGCAAGTCCTACAGCATCCGTAAAAGACTTGCTCATCTCACAACAGTATTTTGTCCTGTCAACAGGGCCCTAGTGTAGAAGACCAGTGGTCTTATATACAGTGCATCATACCCCCAGGAGCCATCACTGTAGCAAAAGAGCATAGATGCACACTTATATTTCCTTGTCCTCAGCCGTTAATTCCAACTCAAATCTAGTTCCCTTCACATCAGGGACTATTTAGAAGTGTATTAAAAGAGGTGCTCAGTCAGTGTTGCATTGCACAGTAGAACGTGTGGGATATTCCCATACATCCATAGTGGAGAAGCAAACTCTGTAAAAGGCACTTGAAGTGGAAATTCAAGCCTATTCTCACCTCTTTGCATCCCCCCTGCTGCCTCTGAGGTACAGAGAGGTGTGTGTTCTTCTCTGGAAAGATTTGGGTTTGTTGCATTTCACGGAAGTGCCAGCATTGGAAACTGGAGGTCTGTTATTTCTCGTGATGGTACCAAATAATAGATGCTGTGTGCCAGCCAGCTAATAATGGTATTAATCACTGCATTATGGGCCACTGCTTAATCTTTCTTCATGGTAGCTCTGTGGTGCACATTAGCTTATAATTAAGTATAGCTTCATGAAATATGTACTGTGAGGCTTGTTTAATAGATAAACTATTCCCTAATTTATTTTAAAGTCCAATGACCTACATACTCAATGCTGAAAAGCCCCTTCTTACTAACATTATTTCTCCCCTGAGACCTTCCATCTGAGCAAATCTGTTAAATGAAGTAGAGGAAGCCTTGATCCAAACTAGGCTAAATCCATCTGAACAAGTGGCTGACACTTGTATGTGTGCATGTGTGTGTGGGAGGGAGAACGTGAGGAGGGTCAGAAGAAGGAGAGATGAAACTGTACAGTTTGTGAAACATCCAAATCTTCCCCTTGAAGTTGGAAATACATAACTGAAGACAACACTATTTGCTTATACCTGTGGCCATGTTGTCTGCATATAGGAAAACAAAGAACTTCAGGCTCTGTGACAAGTTCTATACATTTTCTGGAGCACAGTGCTCCCACAGAGGTGGAGACTGAACACCAGGCAGTTTAGTACCTGCTGTATGCACAGGAGAGCTGGACAGGGTTATTGGCTAGGAGCCTGGCCCAGGCTGAGTTAGCCATGAAGAAGGTTTCTTTCAAGTTCCAAAGTGAACATTTTCCTATTCATTTGAAAGTGGGAATGAAGAACTGTCAAAGTGTATATGCCTGATTTTTAGTAAGTATCTTGGGCTAACCTCTGCCTCTTCTTATTTTATCTTTAGAGAGTCAGTGTCTTAATTTTAATTCACGCTACTGTGGGATCTAAATGCCTATTTGTTCAGCACATGGGATGGGTAGAAGCACACCCGCGGAGACAATATAGTTATTGCAGGTGGTTTTAATGACACTTTTCAATGATTAAGAAATTCCTACAAAACCTTCAAAATAGTTAAAATGGTGGTGCACGCTGCCATGTTTGTCTAAGATGGTGTTGCCTACATCTGCTCAGCAATGATAAGAATGGAGTCTGTTGGAATGACACCCTCTTGGGCTCTGTGTAGCCTTCCCTGCTCTTGGGCCATGGAGGGAGCTTGCCATAGCTAAGGCAGTTAGCAGAATTACTGGGGCAGGAGGTTCAGTTTCTTGCTTGTGTAATTGCATTGTTTGTGCCCAGGTTTCTTATGGCTAGGATCCTTGGCCTTGGCTCCCTCTTGCCTGTGACCTCTAAGTCAGAAGAATGTGTTGTTTACTGAAATAGTTTGTTCCTTCTCCTCAGGCTGCTTCTATGAACTAACAGCTTGCTAACGGAAAGCTAGGCATCCTTATCTGGGCCTTAAAAATGGCATACAGGAGTGTGAGTGGGCTTGAATTGAAGGCAGCTTTGTGAGGTCCATCAAACACCCGAGAGTTACATAGTCATACCTGGTACCTTTAAAATGGAAGGCATCTTCATAAGGCACGTTGACATGAAGCCAAGCTGTAAGCTGAAATTGTTATTAAAATGGTCATTACTGAAAGGTTTGCCTTCTGTAAGACTTGGCACTTTTTGATTGTATAAAGCCATGTAATCTTTAGAAAAAAACAAGGAAATGTCTGATTAATACTGCAAATCTATAAGAAAAGTAAAACTGTCAGAGTCAGAGCAGGTGCACCTAACACTTGGAATTGCCATGTGCACATTTTTAAAAGCAGTCAAAGCTTGTGAGTGAAGGAAGTGCCTGCAATATACAGACTGCAGAGGGTGAGGAGGTTTTAGTGAGCAGAGAGAGGTGATGTTCCTTATTGGTCTGAAACAGTGCAGTGAAGTCAAAAGGTTGTCAGTGCAGTGCAGTACTGCTCCAGTGCACGCTGGAGTTCTCAAAAAATGCCTACCCGGCTGAAGCCTGCATTATCTTTACATCAGGATAACTTCTAGGTGACGAGTGGCCTCTAAAAGCATGAGCACCCTCCCCACTGGCCAGTGGAGATACTCTGAAATGGGAGGCAGGACAAGGGGCCTGATTGCTAAGGCTATGGACTTCTTCCTGGAGGAGAATACACGCATGGAATTCGGCCCATCCTCAGGGCAGAGTCCTTGTACCATTTCCATCCTGCAGTTTATTGTCTCCTAATACAGCATTCAGATTACAATTCAGATTACAAAGGTTGTAATAACCAGAACTTGCTTATTGCAGGTTGTAATGTTTTGATAAATTGGTAGGTGGTGTTGGTTACTGGAAAAAGTTAGGACTAAGAGGACTATTTTAAAGGAAATGCATGAAAATGCTCTCTTGGATTTACCTTGTCCTTTTCTGGAAAGCTTTTCAGCAAATCTGGAGATGCTGAAGTGATTCCACTCTTCAAAATACAAGCTGGAAAATAGGTAGTCTGAATCCTGTTCTGCATTAAGAAAATGAACATATTATTCTTCCTCCCCTTTGCTCAGGATCCCTCTTTGCTGCAAGCTCATGGAGTTGCAGTCAGGGCAGTTTATGGGGCTCTTTGTAAGAGTCCAGGCAGTTTAAATCACTTGATCAGTGAAGTGCTGCTCTCCTTGGGAGTGCCCAGTGGACTGCAAACTATAGACTGAAGGAGTGTTTCAGTTTGTATCTTTCTCTTTTCTCGAGCATCTTTTTTTGCCAATGTTGTGACATAATAGCCAAAACTAGTAAAATGTTTGGGCGAGTGGCCAGTGCTTCTTTTACTGAACAGCCTCCGAACCTGGAAATATCCTTGAATCTGAGGCTTTTAAAATCAAGTCGTCGTGGGGCCAGATACAAAGAGAGCTGGGTAAAAACACCAGCATGTTCAGGCTACTTGTAACTTGTTTCCCAAAGAGCACTGCTCGCTCCTTCCTGCCCTGAGTAGCTCCATGTGGGAGCGTTTGCTTCCCAGCCTGCAGATGGGAAAGCAGCACATACCCAGCTCAGCTCCTGCCTGGTTAGCTGGTGCAAACCATGTCTCTGGATTAAAGGAAGTAACAGCCCAAGGAGAAGGAAACTCCACCAGCTTCAGGTGTAGTGAAGTTTATTATGAAATCACTGCACTGATCCTCCTTGTTCAAGGGATTTGGTCACACCTTGGCTGCTGGAGTGGGTTGAGGCATAGGAGAGCACAGGATTGATGCTCAATTGTGCCCCAGCTTCTGGTGCATCTGCAAGCATGTCCAGGGTTCTGCAATGAGGAAGAGAAAAATAACATTTCTCTGTGTGGTGGTTTGACACGCTGCGGCATACAAAGGTGGCACTGGTCACCTATAGAGGGTTTGGGGGCTCTGACAGCAGGAGTGTGGTTGCTAAGGAAGTAAGGCTATGGGTTGTGACTCCTCATTTTAATTCTGCTTTCTTTGGCAAAATTCCCCCAAATGGAAGTGGGCTCGGAAAATAGTCTTCTAAAAGGCATTAAGATCAGAAATATGGTTTGTTGTAATAACTGACTCTTCCACCTCTATTTGCTTGTGAGCCAAATCCTGGATAGAATTCATTTTGCAAATAATTTTCCCTTTAACTCACATGAGAGGAACACAAGCAGCTTTAATTCTCTGCCTGGTATCTAGTGAGACAGTCATGCTGCATTCATCGCTATGGTGTCTGCCCCATTGTGCGCAGACTTGCAATTAGCAAGGCTTCTGGTTTGGGTTTTCGGGGAGATTTTTTGTCGGTTTTTACCCTCGTAGAAAACTCTCTCTTATAGCATGAAACCCTTTCATGCTGCCTGCTTGTTTTATTCTTGGGTGTAATGTGGCACAAGCAGCGTTCTGTTGTACTCACAGGAAAGACGGCAGTCTGTAAGGGAAGTGCTTAATTTAATAAATTGCAGATTTTTGGTACATGGGATATTTGTTCCAACAGTGGGTTTTGCACTGCCCAAAATTTCAGTTTCAATTAACTTAATTGTATTCAATAGGCTGAATGAAAAGATCTTAAGTAGCATGTGAGTCAGGCTTTCAGAATGTATGCTTGTAGGAGGTGGCTGCTGCCTGCTCAGCTGATGCACAGGAGTCCTGAGCCTTGGAAGCAGAGGCATGGATCTATAGTGTGCACAAGCTGCGTGTCTTTGCTCTTTTTCCAGCATATTTCAGGATAAAGGTCTGACATGCATGTCATATAAATGGTGGCACTTTGGGGCTGCAGGTGGTCGGTTTTTCTCTGCCTCCTTTTCCGCGTACATCCACATTCAGATCTGCATGCACATCCTGTCTTGCCTCATAAAAACAGATACCATAATAAAAAAGAGGCTTTATTAAACTAATGCAATAAAGCCGTTTTCTTTGAGGATTTAAACACTTCATTTTTAATAATAAAAATCAAATTGTCATTGTTGCACCCTGTATAAGTTTTATTCAAATCAGCCTCTAAATGCTTTGTGCCTAAGCAGCTCTCTCCTGAGATGTATGTATTTTAGCATTAGTTAAATGAGTTTAAGAACAAGGCTCATACTCTGGCTGTAGGCACTGAATCTGGAGATCAGAAGATTTCTCCTAAATGAAGGATTGATGTGATATGTACACTGAAGGGTACTGGAGGCTGTTGATCTCTCATTTATGGAGAGTCAAACTCAGAGTTCTTCAGGTTCTGAAGTTTATAAAACTGATACAAATGTGGCACCACACATTTTGACCATTGAGAGAGAAGAGCTGGTCAGGGAACAGGGTACAAAACCGCTTTTGCCTGATGGAAACTGTGACAGAATGGATATGAAGGTGCTTGGTTTGGCTAACCACTCAAAAATTTCCACTGATTATCTAAAGCAATTTTGCTCAGCAAAATTAGACTGGACACATTGCCAGGATAAGCATTTGTGATAGACTTCCAGCACTTCTGCTTCATATCCTAGCTGGAATTAGGAAGAGATGAAAGGGAATGAAAACAAAGCAGTGAGCACTTGAAAATGAGCTTGAGTCCCAAGAATCCTACAAGTACTTCATATAGAGGTTCTTGGCAAGTCCTGTATACTTAGAGGCAAAGAAAAGTATTTCAGAATTTATGAATGTATCTTGTTCAGCCCAGAAGACAATATTGAAGGTGTGACCTGGAATAAATGCAGAGAGGCAGAGAGATGTCATGGTCAAACTCTGCCTTGACGTGAGAAAGACACAGCAGGTGGAAATGCTTTATTTCTTGAAGGGTTGTGAGAAGTCAGTGCTTCTGCTGCAGAGCTCCTAGACTGACGTGCTGCCTCCAGCTTGCAATTGCAAGTAGTAGACAGCTGTAAATATAAAAGGTCGTTTTAGCCTTGCAAAATCAAGTTTGTTGTTGTATGCTCAAGATACAATTACGGTGTAGTTTGGTAGAAATGCAGAGCTAATGAGAGGTTCCCTGGATGCTGCCTTCCATGCTGGAAATAGGCCATGCTGAGAGGGTACAGGTTGACATCACTGACCTTTAAGATCCAGATGTTGAAACTGAAAAAATCTCTGCATTTTCTCATCCTGCTCAGGGTCACATCTATCCCTGATGGAAAGCAGAGTAGCTTTTCTATTGAGACTTGTCAGTACAAGTGCAGGGATTAAAAGTACTTGGAACTTTAAGCACTGCAGAAGCAATATTTTTCTAGTATTTCAGCATTTTCTCTGTTGTTTTTGGCCCTAGCTAAAATATGGAGAGGCACAAATAGACTGAAAGTCTGAAATAGTGTTTATGCTTTTTCAGTCCTTCATATATATAATTTCCTTATACAGAACATATAAACTGAGGTTTAGCACATTAGTTGAGTTTATTTAAATTTTTGTCTTGGCCAGTGTTTTGATTGTCCAAACCCTGTTCTGAACCTCTTCAACATTAGTGCCTGCTTTTGTAGTCAAATGGCTTAGGTCTGGAAGAGAGAGAACATGTCTTCTATCTAAGTCATCAAACCTGATGTACGTGAGGCCCTGTCCAGTGCTTGGGAGTCTCGTGCTGCCTGATGGCCCTCATCCTCCTCTGTCCCCAGGACAGGAGTGTCTGGGCTGCACTCCAGCAGCACTACCTCACCCCTATCCACATTGCTTTTCCAAAGTTCCGGTTGCAAAATTTGTCCTGCCTTTGGTCACCGGTGGTGCAGTCTGCTGTCCCACCGAGATCTCACTGGCACCCTTCCCAGGCCTGAGCAGCAGCCCTTTGGGAAGAGGACAGAGAGGCTTTGCTCACCTTCTGTGGGCTGTGGTCAAGCCTTTGTTTGCCTCGAAGGCTGGTCCATTGGTCCACTGGATGTCAGAGTCAGTTGGAATAACATTTACTCTATGTTGTACTGCATCATCTCTCAGAAGCTGCTTTAAAAAAAGATTACTTGCCAGTAAGGTTTGGGTTGTTTGTCCTGGAAATCCTGTAGTTAATAAAAAAAGTTCACAAATGGCATTTCATAGAATAAATGCAAAGCAAACCCCTGTGACAGTGACTTTGCTGGCCTGAAGGGACTACATTTCAGCTAGTTTGAAAAAACACTGTCAGAATTTTTTTTACTCCTACTTTAAATAGATTCAGTGACTTTTTTGTTTTGATTGGACATGTTCTTTTTTAACCACCACAGGTATTATTTTCTTAAAGTCAGTTATGGATCCAGTGTGTAATTTTAAAAATAGTGCAAGTTCCAAGGGTAAACCAGGCTGTGCAGAGCCCTTGTCTCAGGGTGATCACGCACCTCGTTTGCAAGCACAGCCTGTGTGAACATTAAACATCATCAGTTGCCTCTTCAGCAGCCGGTTTAAAAATGATGCAGAGGAGTGGAAAAGCAAAGATATTATCAAGCTGCATGTCCTAAAATGTATCCTGGGAGCTGTGTTCTATGCAGAAGATCTGTTTGGCTATTTAAAGTCATACAGAGACTTTCTAGTCTCTGAAGATGATCTTTTAGGTTTGCAGAATTGGTTACTCTGCAAACTGCCAATTTTTTATTTTTATTTTTTAATATGTGAGATGTAAGTAAGTTGGAATGAGCTAATTTAGCCAATGGAATTTTATAAGAAATGTATGAATGCTGTGGGTTTCCCTCCCTCACCCCCTCCAGCAGAAACATAATTTGCTGAAATGAAAACAGTCTCTGACTGGCTTTAGGGTTTTCTCAAAAATAGAAACAGTAGGGTTTGTCTGGCTGGGCCAGTTTCCTCACCACACACCTGGTGTATATCACTTTAAAAAATACATTATGCCTCATTAAATTACAATTAAATGAAATCATGATCATTTGTTTTTCTGGAAGGAAGATGTTTTGCATATTGAAAGCCTAATTTGTTGCAGGTGACAAAAAGGCTGAACAGATTATTTAATTTCACTTTATTTTTTATAATGTTGCTCACTGGTTAGTTTGTGTATACTTCAGTAGCTCAGAATTATATTATTGTAAACGTTATTGGTCTCAAGACACTTTATTTTATTGTCCTCCCCTATCACTCAGCTATCTGCTGCTGCTGTTTGCCGGTGTTGTTGTTTATCTTCAGTTGCAGGAGGACACGAGATTTTTCCCTCATGAGTCAGTTTTCTTATTAGCTCTCCTGCTGTTTACATGGTTCCTAAGCTGCCAAAGCACTTAGAGGAGCTGCAGAAAAACCCTCTTGGCAGCCAGCTTTCCTACCTGTGGGCCTGGAGCGGGGCATGGGGAGCAGGGCTCCCCCTTGCCAGGGGCTGCTTTGTCACAGTGCAGGGGGAAGCTGTGAGTTTCCCCCTGGAGCAGGTGCCTGCCTTAGGACATGAGGCTCCCAGCCTGCTGATGGAACAGTAGTGCTGCAAAATATTGTTACATCCCTGTAGTGGATCAGGATGAGACCCTCATGCAAGCAAGAGCGCAGGCACCAAATCTACCCCATGATGAGATGTTTCTGGTGATAAATCAGAGCTTTCAAGGACAAGGGTTGGTGTCTCAGGCGGTGAGATACCTCTTAGTGCTATGACCAAGCCACTCGTACCTGTGAGCCTCTGATTTACATACAGAGTCAATAACTGCACTAAAAAGTAATTGCTGGCATGCTTTCACATATGTTTCTGCTCTCCATTTTTGAAATTGGACTATAAATTTAGTGAGGCTAAGATGGGAGGAGGAAAAAACTGTCTAAGAATCAGCTCCTGTAGCTTGCAGGTCCATTTCTTTCATACTAAACTCAATTTTTGAAGTTGAGCTTTTCTTTTAAAAAGAAGTTTCATATATATGTATATATATCTTGTCAAACTAGGAATTTAGAGAATTGGTGGAACCAACATTTCATTTATTTACTTCATTCACAGAATTTTTCACTGACTTTCAGGGAAAACTTTAATGAGGACTTATATCGGTCTTGGAATCATGCAAGTTGTGGCTTCATGCTCCTGTGTGTCCTTTTCTGGTTAATCTCCTGCAGCCTATGAGCCTGTCAAACTTTAGAAAGCTTTTCAGAATGTCCTTAGCTTCTCTGAGGGGTGATAAACCCTGAAGAAGAAGCCAAGTATGAGCATGCAGTTGTGTTGTGGTCACACAAAATACCAGAGGACAGTCCAGCATTGCAACTTCTTCAGACTTTTTCCCAGTGCAGGCCTTTCTCACCAGCCAGCTTCTCTCTCCCATCCCATTTCTGAGTGGAGCTCACCATTGTTCCATTCCCAGCTCCAGTCCTTCTGGTGCCCGCACTGATAATTGCAGAAAAACGTAATTGGGAGTGTCTTAGCTTGGTTATGGAGATGATGAGCTGAAAAGATGGAGCCTACCTTCAGGTTGTGTGGGGAGCTTGCTTTGAGCACTTGTGGTATAAACACTGCTGAAGTAGAGCTTCACGTGTGGGTGTAGGTGTTTAATAGCAGATAAATGCAGATACAGGTACATCATTTGCAGGTCAGTTGGTTTTGTCAGGAAGCCTGGTAAATAAGATCAATATATACTAAAAATGTTGGCTTTTGGTTAATTGGCCAACTGTAGTGACAGTGCTTTTAGCAAGGCTTTTTGAAGGAGACTCTCTGATATGGAAGAAAATAAATGAGAACTAAATATTCCAGAGCTTGGAGTATGTGACTGCTTTGTAGTAACATTTTTCTGACAAGAAAGGAATAAGCCTTGCCTGTTCTTGGGAGGCAGCTTGCCTGGGTCCTGGCTGTGAAGTAACTGCAAAACACTTGTGTCAACAGCCCCAGCGGGGCTGCATCCGGGTCCCTGTGCCCGCGCCCGCTGAACTGCTCCTCTCCCAGAGCAGGCCAAAGGGAGCCCTCCCAGCTCGGACTGGGATTTCACACGGCTTCTGTGGTGGGCATTCCTGGAAGCAGCGGTGCAGAACAGCCTCCGGGTTGGGACAGGAGGGAAGCAGCAGTGGTGTCAGCAGGATCAGGGAAACATATTGGCAGAATAGCCCTTTAAAATAATGAGCATGCAGAATCACATGTTAACATGAGATATTTTGATATCATAATGGTACGTTACGTTAAGATATAAGTAATCTCGATGGGCAGAAATGCTCCCTCTCTGCTTCTTTGCACACCAGTACATTAAAACATGTATAGTTCAGGAATTTGCTGTTCCTGCTTTTTGGAATGGACTCCCAGTTTGTGAAGTGTCAGATATGAGGGGGATACCTGAGGGAAGCTGGTGGCACATGCTGTGTCCTTGATAGTTTCTATAGGCCCTGATCTAAACTTGTGTGCTGTGTCTTTAACTTCTAGATAATCTGTGGAACTATTGGGTGTGAGTGCATACAGTTATGCATAAATTTAATTCCATCATTAGATTTAAGCCTCTTTTGATGACATTTTCATCTCTCCAATTATTTTTTTTTTTTTTACTCTTTATTTTTTTGGAAGTGCTGTGTAATGGCTTCTGTAAAAATTAGATTTAATATGGTGTTCATTCATGGCAATATGAAGCCTGTGGTATTTTAAAATGAAGCGTGAAAGAATGGGTTAAATCCCTAAAGCTAGATTCTAAGGTTCTATTATTGCTTCATTTTTCTCCTTTCAGCAATGACTGTCCAAACTGAAATGAACGGACTGTAACATCCAAACCCAGCCAAACATTTTTCTTTATAAACCTCCTGCACTGTTTAAATGTCGAAACTAAATTTACCAACCTTGGCAGATTTGTCAAAAATGAACAGGATTGCCAAGTGTTCCCAGCTTCAAGTAAAAAGAGAGAGAGAGAGATCTAACAGCTCCTAAAATATTTGCAGCAAGCACCTGGTGATAACTGTAATTTCTTCTACCCAGTGCACCTACCTTCCTATCCAGCATCTCCATACTCAGAAGCTTATTACTGTGCCAGAATAGGACAGTCCCAAAATAAACCCCAGCCCCCAGAAGACAAACACTTTCCTACAAAATATCCCCTCAGGGAGAGCCCATGAGATTCTGATGTAGATTCTCAGTATTGCAACCCAGCTGGTTACACTAAACAAATTTTTAAAAACCAAAGAAACCCACCAACACATGACTGGCTTTTTCTTTTTCTTTTTCTTTTTTTTTTAACCAGGGTTTGTTGTCAGAGATCCTGCGTGGAGAAGAAGACCCTAGGACAGCTTCCCAGTCCCTCCTGGTAAACTTAAGGGCAATGCAGAATTTCCTCAACTTGCCTGATTCGGAGCGGGATCGTATCTATCAGGATGAGAGAGAGAGAAGTATGAACCCAAACGTGAGCATGGTGTCTTCAGCTGCCAGCAGCCCAAGCTCCTCCAGAACACCCCAGGTAAGATGCAATCCCTTGTTACCTGTTTGTTGTGTGGATTATTCCAGGGAAGGGGTTTCTTTCCATGCTTCCCTTGTCTGTTGCTTCCCTTGTTCAGATGAGTTGTGGAAAATCTTTTGTAAGGTTTTGGAGTTGCTATTAAGAGGCATTTAGTGGATTTCAGCAAGACACTGTGACGATTATTCTAGCTTTAATCAATGTCATAAATGCAAAAGAGTATGTAACATTAGTGCCTGAAAGAGTACATGTGGGCATTACATATAGGTGTTTGATATATGCCCATTAACTGGCAATTATAGAATATATTATGGAAAGACAGTGCATGTAGCTTTTTACCTGTGTCCATTACCTTCTTCAGAATACAGAGGAAATTTTTTGGGCTTCTGGTTCATATATGTTGCAATAAAATGTGTCTAGTGAACAGAGGTGGATGTTAGAAAGCACTGTGCTCTGTATTCTGCATAGGAAGTCACAGTCTTTAAGTTAGAGGTTTTTACAAGTAAATGTTTGAGGTACAGAAAGTGGAGCTGGACAGGGTGCTGGGAAGGAAAATGATTCTTTAGAGCTCCCAAGCAGCAGTTACCTCATCACCTTAACTGCATGTTTATTAACGTGCTGTTGCTGCCCACTCTTCCCTGGGTAGGTTGTTCCTTTGCACCAAGAAGGGGCATCCACATGGTACACTGTAATAGTCATCCCCCCTTGTACCAGGCTGATGCAGTCCCAGGTGTTTACTCTGGAAAGCGAGGGTGCTTGCACAGGGCTGATGATGAACTCCTGTTTGACATTTGCCTGACTTGAGTCTGAACTTTCTAACAGTGTAGACATGATGGGTCAGTTCTAGAACTTTTCTGATCTTTAGTAAATGGGCCCGTGTAACCCTTGTAATAATATCACTGAGCACCTCGCATTGAATTCTGTAGTCACAGCTGCTAAAAGTAAGTAAACAAGCAAGCACTGCTTGGGGAAGTGAAGTTTTACATGCAAACTGACCATCCTTAGGGAAGGTGTCTTGATTTTGGAGAAGCTGTTGAGGTTGTTCAGTTTAACCCAGACATGTAGGTGCACTCCACTACAATAAATGATGTAAAGAGCTGTTTTCACTGAAAGCAAGCGTATCCTGCCAACCCGAATTTGACACTGAATTTACATTACATGGGAAACTCATTGTATGTTCCTTATCTTTTTAAGTTACTACTAAGTGAAAATAATCTATAGGGAACTGTTTTACTGTTTTACTGTTTAAATAGTATACTCACTTTCTGTATTGGTATTGATTCATTAAAGAATTAGCTTCCTTCTGCTTATATTTATTGCAATATGTTTAGCACTAGAATCAAGCACTGAAAGGAAATTGAGAGTTTAGATGCAATCCAGTGAGAATAAAATTGGATCTCTTGCCCCATCTCATTCCTGTGTTGAAATATGCCATTTTCTCATGCTCTAGCCACAGCTAGAATGTAATTTAAAATACGGGAAATTTTGCCTGCTTTTGTAAGAGCTAAATGTTGCTAGAAAACGATACTCTAGAAGTATAAACCAGCCCATTCTTGCCTTATTTCAGCTTGAGGAATCCAGTAGAATATTGTGAGGTTTTTGATCAGCAAAAGCAGCATACAAAGGTTTGTGTACTCAGTGCTCGCCTTGTGCCCGTTGGATAACATTTCCCCAGCCCTCAGAGGGCCAACACCAGTCAGCACAGGTGCTGTTTTGACAACTTGGACACCTCTGCAAATGAGGCTCTTCCCAGCTCCCGGGCAGGCAGCACGGCTACTGCGCTTCCCCATATGCCTGGTATTAGTTCTGAGGAGACAAATGCCACCCTCGCAGGCAGCGCAGCGATTCCCAGCAGCGTCAGCTCCCCAGGCAGCTCTCTTACCTACCCTGGAGCGGGGTGCTTTGGGGCAGCAGTGGCAGGAGCAGTACCAGCCTTGCAGGAATTGTGTTAGTGTGCCAGAGAAGGTGATGGAATGGCAATTGGAAACATGGTTTCCATAGATACTGATATGCTGCAGCAATGCTTTTGGGATTGAGTGTGCTGGGTAGGAGAGGAATGGCAGATACCTGTGGAAATGCTCGTGCTGGGGCTGTCATGCAGGCATGTGTAAGGGCATGCAGAGTAACCCAGCTCAGCTCTCCATGACTGAGCCAGCCCCAAGCCACCCTTTTGTGATATCCCTGGCTCAGGACCCACCTCAAGGTGAGAATGGCAGATTGATCCAGAAAATGGGGTACAGTTGCTGTGGGGAAGAGGCTCTGAGCTGTTGGGGGTTGTTGTGTGCACACAGACCCCCAGCACTAAGGTGAAGTTGCAGGGTTGCAGTGCTTTGGCACTGTGGTTGCAAACACTTTTTTCTCTTTTTCCCCATTGTTTGCAACAAGATATTTCAATAGTGGTGAACTCCTTCTTAGTATCAAGACCAGCCTTGAATCTAGGCCTTTAACATGGAATATTTCATTTTAATGACTTTGATACTTTGGGTTGGTACTTGCCCTTCCTATTTCAGTGTTTAAATAAAAAATGGTGCAGCTTTCAGGGTGTGCAGGGCAGGCCTTTTTCTGACATGTGGCTGTGGACCTAGAAGTATAAGAGACCCATGCAGGATGGAGTTATATTTTAAATCTTTCTTTTACATGCTAGTTTTGTTCTTCTCAGGATCTCAGACATAACAGCCTTTGAGGCTGCAGTGACCTCGGCTGCTATGCTAGCCAAAGGCTCCAGTCCCTGGGAAGACTTTTTTATGCCCGACAAATCTCCATTAAATCAGTCCTGACAGACTTGGACAGTCCTTTTCCTTTCCATAAGCTCTTTGTTGTTTTCTTACATTTCCCACAATTGCCCTAACTCTCATCTCTCTGTAAACATTGAATTTCAGAGTGGGGTGTCCCTGTTGGTCCGTGTGTTGGACTGTACCCAGCTCATGGCCTGTGGATGGCAGTGGTTTAGCCCTGGCCTCCCGGGGCATGGTGGCTGTGCTTTGCCCCAGCTGCTGTCCAGCTGCCCCTGCCTGCACACGGAGCTGGCCTTAGGGAGTGGGAAAGTCTTACACCCTTTCTGCGTGTGTCCTGCCTATGACAGGCAGGGAACAAGCCCAGAGCAGTGCCTGCTGAGCCTGGAGAGTAGGAAAGGGAGAAAATACAGGTTGGTTAAAGCTTTATCTGGAAGTGGTAAGAAAGAGTGATTAGTCTAGAGTGTTGTCTTGATTGGATTTTGGCTCTATTATTAATGTGACCTTGGTACAAAAGAGATGTTAGGAAGAGGAAGATTTGGAGGACAACAAAACAGAAAAAGAAGTTAAGAAGGTTCGGTTTTGCCTAGTTAACCTTCCAATTAACAAATAAACACTTGGGCATGTCTGCCTAGTTAAAAATTAACATTAGATGTACTCTAGCAGACTTCAACTCTGACACAAACCCAGGATCCATCTGAAAAGGTTCATAACTGGGCCAAATATGGGTTTCACTGGGGTGTATGAGTGGTTTAGGTCTACTGGGAAGTGTGAGCTTTGCCATTTAGGTTGTGTTCTTTCCTAAGATCTTTACATCTCAAGAGAAAACGGCGATTTTATATCAGTAACCCCCAAGTTTCCCTTAAAAGGTGCAAGGGTTGCAGTGATCAGCCCTGGTATCTCTCCTCTTTGAGCCCAGGAAAGTAAATGAGATCTGTCTCCAAGGGGCAGCTGGTGCTTGGAGCACTCAGTGAGCATTGCACTGCCCTCACTCCCTCTCGTGCCAGTGCCTTCTGGGGACCACCAGTCCATGGGGCTTTAAAATCAACATCCTGTAGCAGTCTTCTGAACTGTACTGATACAAGCCTTGTAGGGGTAGTCCAGCCCAGGGAAAGTACTGGCAGCGTCCGTTATTGTCCTTCATTTGTCACAGAAGCTGATGGGAAATCATTCAATTAAAAGGAGTGCAGTGGAATACACAAAATCTCAATATGAGTTTAGGAGAATGAGGGCAGCACATCAAAGGCATGCCAAAGCCCAGCTTTATGAAATGATTTTTTTTTTCATTTCCACTGATTTCCTAGGTGAAATTAGGTGACTGTCTGGCTAGCATAATGATGATAAGGCTGGGAAACCATACATACTCAAGTGACATACGTATAGTTTTAATAAAGGATGAGGGAGACTTGAGGGAGTGCATTAAATTGAGTAATAATTTATTATTTAGAGACCTCTACCCATTTACTCATTTTTTCTGGGAGAATTGGCTCTTCCTCCAAGGTGTAGGCCACTTTTAGAGAGGGGGGAGAAGGTAGAGCTTGGTGGCTGTGCTGCAGTAGCTGACTGGCAAAGCCAGTGTCTGTACTGCCTGCAGCCCAGTGCCCCAGCTACCTATCCTGTTGTTGAGCTGCTCAACAAACATGCTGGGAGAGGGAGAGGGGGAGAGTTGACAGGGCCTTGCATGTCCTATAGGAATGCACTGCAATTATTTCCAATCACAATTAACCTGATTAGAATAATGGACAGGAAGTGTCCCTCTGTAGCTAATGCAGTTTGGCATCAGCTGACTGAAATCCTTTGATAATTTCTGCACAGATGGCTGGGCTGAAAGCAGCACTTTTTTAATTATTATTTGCATGGTCTCTTGGTAGGCCAAAACCTCGACACCAACAACAGACCTCCCCATTAAGGCGGACAGCGCCAACGTCAACATCACAGCTGCCATTTATGATGAGATCCAACAGGAGATGAAAAGGGCCAAGGTATCTCAAGCTCTGTTTGCCAAAGTGGCTGCCAATAAAAGTCAGGTGAGTGGTATAGAGGATTTCATTGTTGTGGGGCTTTCGGGGTTTTGTTTTTAAAGCAAACTCTGGGGTTGGGACTAGATCCATCTCTTCCTCCCACCAATAAAATTACATCTGTTCCTACAATAATAATAATTTTCATCTCTGGGGAACCTGTCATGTTTGGCTTTTGCCTGCTCAAGTGGTTTCCTTTTCCCTTTTAAAAGAGGCTGAGGAAAGGGTCAGCTCACAGCCAAGCTTTTTCTCCCTTTTTGTACAAACATGTATGTCTTTTCCCAGGTGTGGTATATAACTTACACCTCTGCTAGTAGGACAAGGAACTTTCAAAATGGTGGTATCCTACTCATTCAGCAGGTAATGAAATTGCTTTCTCAAGTGGTTAACTGAGGGAAGGCAATGGGAAACGGCATATTAGGCAGGTGTTTCCTTTTTAGCATGTTGTATGTGGTGCATACGGTATTTCCATGTGAATAATTCACATCAGATCCAATCATTTTTACAAAAAGGCATGAGAAGACACCACAGTGAGTTCTCCTGGATTCATTTCTACCTTGGGTGTAAAAAATACATGTGGGCAAACCTAGGTCGGGGTGAAATTCTTGAAAAGAATCCATTAATTTAAAAATTTCATCCAACTCTTAAAAAAAATATAATACACCAGAAGGAATTTTGTGGAAAGGAGGACAGACAGATTTTTTTTGAAGGGCTGCAAGTGGATTGGAGATTGTTGGAAGGAATTGTTTACTCAGTGAAAAGAGCTGCTTCTGATCCTGGATGAAATTATTCAGTTGTGCTAGGAGAGGGCATCAATATGCACAAAAAAATGCACAAATGTGTATGTGACAATGAGAGAGTGGGATAGAAGTGCCTAGGTGCATGCACTCTGAAAAACACACACTTTCTTTTCCTCTGTGCCGGGGAACAACATTATAGTCATTAAAGTAGATGTAAAATAAGCGGTTGAAAGGCGTATAAACAAAGCATCAAGAGCTATCAAAGCACATGGGAAAGCCTTGTCCTTGTCGCAGGTATTTGTGCCCTGACACATGGAGATCTGATTAATTTTTCCTTCTTCATGTAATCATTAATTTTCTTTGGCTTTTGCTTTCTCTTGTCAGGGTACAGGGGTTACAGTCCCTCTACCCCCCAAACCAAATCCCAGGCTCAGTATGAAATACATAAAAGGAAAATACCATGGAACCCTCTTAAACTGTTAAATGCATAAAAATCTCATGTACCACATGGCAAAATATAATGAGAACTGGAGCTGTTAAACGAATAAAGCTGTTAAAAGCATAATGCCACTTGGCACAACTACTGTGCATTTAACGGTTTTCCACTGTGTAATAAATGACATATGTGGTAAACGTGCAGTAAATATAAAAACTGCACAATTGATTTTGCAAACGTGCCCCTTATTCTTTACTCCATGCAGATATCAAAGTTCCACCCAGAATCCGGACTGGACAGCTTTTAATAAGGAGTGTTTAACACAGACAGAATGCCAGCCTCTCTGAGGTTTGGCTTAAAATTGCCTGCAAGCTTCCTGTCATTATACCCAGAGGCTTCTTGAAATAGAGAGGGGCTGAACCACCCAACAATAATTTGGGTGGCTCACCAGCTTTGGTCTGTGCCAGCTTGAGTGCACTTCTCTGGCAGCATTGCACACCAGTGCCAAAACAAAAATAAGATCTGTAGTCTTTCACGTGGAAAAAAAGCAGGGCAGATTTTGAACACCAGATGCAAAAGGTTAAGAACAGGATCCACAAATGTTATTGTTTAAAGCAAGTTACTGCACATAAAGGTTTTGTTTCTTCAGCAGCAGCGAATAAAGAAGTGTTTCTGAGGCTGATGTTTCTTTTGTTTCACAGCTTTGCCAAAGCAGTACTGGCTCCCTGGGATGGCCCAGCATTCGCCATGCTGAGATGTCATAGCGCTCTGCTGGAGCATGAAAGTGGTTTACGGGGGCACTGGAAGGCAGGGACAGCCAAGCCACAGCCAAGAACTACAGTGGTATGGGGCCTCCCCCTGCCCCAAAGCCCACCTGTGTACCTGTTCCTGGCCTGGCATGGTGTGCCTGTGGTGTCCCGCCACTGTCTGGGGCGCTCTGTGGCCCAGAGGAGTGCCAAAAGCAAGGACACAGCTGCTTGCACAGGAGAGAGCCACGGTGTCACAGTCAGTGTGTTGCCTTAGGTCTAGCTTGTCTGAAAACTAGCTGTTGGGTGTTCCCTGTGCTTTGCACAGGCCAGCTGTGCCAGTCGTGGGCATTTCTGGTGAAAATGCTGCTGATTTCAGCAGCTAAGTTACATGGTGGGAAGTGCTCATTGAAAACTGCCCATGTTTGCAGAAGACAGAGTTTGAAAGGGGGCAAAAAAAGAACTAGTCTGAGGCTCTGCTTGGACTCTCCGCCAAGGTTCGTTCATTTGCTATTCTCCACAGGCCTGGCTTGTGTTGCATTGGCTTCCTCTATTATTCCCTCACCCCAGACTACTGAGAGGCTTCCAGTTTGCTAACAAGGCATGTGTTATGTTGGGCGCTGCTGTTCTGTCAACAGCAATCCACGGTGCTGTGAGATCTTCACAGTTTTAGCAGGCAGTGAATCTCCGACAGGGATGTTTTGACATTTTATATACAGGGCTGTATGTCATGTACCCGAGAGAACATCCAGAGGCAATGGAGGCCTCATTTCCTCTTCTGTCTCCATACAGGAGGAGTGGTACCCACTGGGAACAGTTATTGCAAGTGGCATGATCTACTGGTGGAGTTAATTGACCTCTAATTTAACAAGTAACCATCTTCATTCTTAAATCGTGAGAGAGTCTCAGAAATGGAAGAGAAGGGCAGATTCTAGAAACCGAGGTTGCAAATCACAGAGCTCAAAAGTCAATATAAATGCAAGTTTCAGGGCCTCGTGGGCCTCTCACCATACTACTAAGGTAGTAAGGTAGTATGGTGAGAATTCTTTAAGGGAATCCGCCTTCATAAAGATTTAAAACTATTCATTCTAGACACTGATTTATTCATCACTTATTTACCTTAATATACATTTTATTCTTTGCAACTATATCTAGGTATTTTTAGTGTTTGTGAAGTGCTGTGCATCCCTTTGTACTTTTGAAGCCAACAGGAGCTGAGAGTTCAGGACACTTACAACACAGCCTCCAAAGCTACTATTTCAGTTGCCAGCTGTTAGTGATGTACCTGATGGACAGCAGGATTGTCTGGGGATGCTGCCTGCTAGTGCCCTTTGTTCTTTTAGTGGTTAAACCTGGGACCTGTATTACCACATTGGAAATGCTTTTGAGTGTGGCTGGAATGCCAGGGTTTGGTTTCCAGTCTACACTTCGGGCTCCCCTAGTTGGGTTTCTGGTGTGCCATTTCAGAGGAGTTTGGGTGGCCTGTGGTTGCGCAGAGCTGGGCAGTGGGATAGTGTCATGGTTTGAGCCTGGCCAAATGCCAGGTACCCCCAAATTAACACACCCACACCCAGGGCTTATGAGTTGAGATAAGGAAACCTGGGAGAAGACGCACTTAGAATAGGCAAAACAGGACTAACTTAGGTTGCAAAGTGATCTAATTTATTGCTAACAGAGTCAGAGGAGTAAATGAGAAGTAAAATAAACCCTTCAAGGCCACCGTTTCTCCACTCACCCCCCTCCCTCCTTCCCAGCAGCTGCACAAGGGAACAAGGTATGGGAGGGTTAGGTCAGTTCATCACCCAGATCTTCTTCCCCTGCCTGGGAGAGGCTCTTTTCCTCTGCGTAGCCATGGGTCTCACCGTCGGCAGCCCGCCCGACACTGCTACAGTGACGCTGGTCCCCACACAGGCAAGCAGTCTCCCCAAAACTGCTG
>VZRN01005202.1:3885300-3896081 GCA_013397935.1 Dasyornis broadbenti
TTTTTTTTTTTTTTTTTGCCTGGTACTGCAAAACTTTCTTGGATGGCGTGCTAAGATTATTTAAATAAATAATTTTAAAAAGCCGATGCAGACTTTTCATCTGTGCATGGGGAAGGCAGTTACTTGCAGCCATAAAGAATGTGTGAGTAAGCTGCAGCACTCTGTGTTTTCTCATGTATTAGTCAAAGCTATTGCCTAATGAACAGCCCCGTAGATGGATAGATAGGGTCTTGAATGATTGTTTGAATAACGAGAGGGAAGGATAGAAAAAGAGCAGTGAAAGGACAGATTTGATGCAGATAAATGTACACATGCGCGCAGTGGGTATGTGTGTGTATGTGTGGGGGTGAGCGAATAATGGCTCTTGTGAAGAAAGCTGACACAAATACATTGCAAAAATAAATATTTATAAATGGCATTGGGGGAGATCTAGTCCCGCACAATGTGAGAGAAGACAGGGCATTTAGCACAATGACAATTCAGTTAGACGCACCTTGCAATTTCTTGCTAATATTAGGCTCATGGAAATCTTTCTGCTCTGTAGGTTAGTTATTATTTATAAAAATCACAGAACCAGCTGATACATTCATAAGCTAATTATTGTAGCAGCTGGGTACACATGGTGCAATATGTCTGAGGCTGTGAAGTATCACAGATTTCTTGGGGCCTGCTGTGGTGGGGGTGTGCTGTTGAAGGCTAGATCCCTTAATCTGATCAGCCAAGCAAATACTTTGTGGGGAAACTGGATTAATATCTCTCTAAATACCACGGATGTGCTTCACCTTCAGAACCAGGCTCCTTTAAACGTGCCATTAGCTTATGTCCTTTGGGGAATGGAGAAGTTCTCAGGTGTCCTCAGGATGGCAGGGTCCTTTCCTGGTGCCTCCCTTTGCCAGAAATTAATTTGGTTTGCTCATGTCTGCACACATGGTCACACTGCAGTCTAATCTTTTCCCTAATAGCTCCAAGGTCAGGACCTCGCATGTTGCCAGGCAAATTGAGCGCTATCCTTCTTAAAGACTAATGGCAGCGAGTGCCTAGTCTGTAATGAGGCCTGTAGCGTTGCTCTAAGTGATTGTAATGAGCGCTGATTATAACGGGACAGATAAATCAAAGTGCGGCAGTCGCCATCGGGCTGCCCGGTCCAGCCCTGGGAAGGGGAGGTGGCCCTGCCAAGCTGTCCCTGGGTTCTGCCAGAGCCAGGCACAGCATCCTCCTACAGGCCTGCCCAGCAATGGGCTGCAGCTCCACCAAGTGCAGGGCTTGTTCTGTATTTTCTGTTACATGATGGGTCTTCATGCTTCAGCATCCCCCAGGAGGTGTTAAACATACTTGCTTGAAATATTTTGAAAGAGTTCAGTTGGAGACATTCAGATCACTGAAAACAGGGAGAAACAGGAGCTTATTTTTTCTACAGATGGTTTATTTTCCATTTCAAAACTTATTTCCTTTGTATGGAAGAACCCCTGAGTAAACACTGTGGAGGTGGGAGATTTTCTTCCTATCTTTTTTCTAAAAAAGAGGAAGTTTGGGGGGATTTTGGGGGAAAGAGGGGAACTGAGGGTAAGGGATGTGGCCAAACCACATTAAAGTGCAGACTTCACCCAGCTGAGAGATTGCCCAAATACCAATCAAAACACTTTGAAAATATAACACAGAGGTTTTTTTCCCTAAGTAAATGATTAGATATCTTGTTTTCATCCTTGCCCCCCCCCCTATCCCACCCCCCAGCCCTCCTAGTTTATAGCAAGAAAAGATCAGGTCTGCACAAATGTGGCCTCTCACTTGTAAAAACAAGGCAGTGTTGTGTTACAGATTAGTTTATAAATCCCTGGTGGCTTCACAGTTCAGTGCCTACAGCTGCTGCAGATGGGCCTGGGTTTTTGTCTCTTCGCTGTGCTGCAGCCGGCAGTTGAAGGAGAAAATGGAATGATCAGGTTATTAACATGTAGGCCGTGAGGAAGAGGCTGCACAATGAGAACAGCTGGTGTTGCTGTCTTGGCTGATGCAGCGGAGATAATCAAATCTTGCCTTTTTTGGGGGGGAGAAGGCAGAAGACACAGTGGAGAGTAAGACAAACAACGGCTTATGATATTATACGCAGGGTTTAGAGTGCGCGGTAGAAGTTGTCAATGGCTTACAAGTTGTTACACATAAAAAGCAGTACCAAAAAGCCCCACTGTGGGCTGGTAATGGACCCGGCTGTTCAGCTTGCTCTGGTCACTATTCAGAAAAACACAGTTTTGGCTACTTCTTGTATCAAACATTTTTAACATTGATCACGCTATCTTTTAGGTATTGTAAGGTGCCTGTCAAAATGGTGTCAGAATGCTGAGCTGTAGCTTGAAAATGATGGGTTATAAAGCTACTAGGTAAAATATTTTGACAGGAGTCAGTAAGGCGCGTTGACAGCATCCTCAGCATTATCTTCTCATCTTCTGTCATTTGCATTGCCTCTCCTGTGCAGGCACAGGAGGGGAGCCACTGTCCCCAGCCCCAAGTGGGCCGGCTGCTGGCAGGCAGGACAGGGCTGCTGTGCCCCCACGCTGGGCAGGTGCAGCAGCAGCTGCAATCCCTGGCTCACCTGCTGGGGATGCCAGGTCACACTCTGCACACGTGGGGCTGTCCTCAGCCGAACAGCTCTTGCCCTTGGGCTCTCCTTGCCCTTGGGGTTCAGGATGGTTTCCTCTTCCTGGAGTGTGCTGGTGCTTTCCTCTCAGAGGTCTGAGCAGTCGGTGCCTGTGGAGAGGTCCTACAGTTCCTTACATATGGCAGTAACCTTTCAATGGCATTTCAAACTAACCTTAAAACAAGGCAGCAGGAATAAAATCTACTATTATGATCTGTGGTTGGGTTTAGAATTACCTCTGCCTAGTATCTTGGTATCTCTAGTAAATTCTGCAGGACCCTGTTTGCTGGTTTTGTGCTAGATACTAGAGGATTCCTTTTCTGTAAGGCTGCGTCATCTCAAAGATTTTATTGTTTAAAGATGTAAAATTTTAGTGGGGTTCAGAGCTGGGGGAGTCAGTGCAACATAGTGACTGTAAATCAGAAGTCTTGATAGTATATTCCACTAGACATTTGGAGTAGTGTTGAATTTCTGGTTCTGCAGCTGCAGGTTGCAGTGAGGGCTGTTAGCAAGTCTCACGAGTTATGCCTCCTTTTCTCTTGCTTGGGTGAAGAAACGAAGAGGCTCTGAAATGGAAGTGAAGGTTCATCTCTGTTTTATCTTTGCTTTTCTGTAGGAAAAATATTTATATCTGAGCATTTTAGACATAGTGTGAATAGGATAGGGGACAAGATGCTGTGCTTCCTGATTCCTGCTAAACACTGCTACTTGTTTCAGTTTCTCCAACTTGCAGGAAATAGAATATATCATGGATTGTCGAGACCAAAGGGCAGCTTGGGGCGGTGGAGGTTAATGTGTGAGATGAGACCAAGAAAACTTTCAGCACAGAGCTTTAAGTCTAGCTGACCTTCTGCTCTCACATCTGGTTCCTCAGTGCTCAGTGAATTGACTGTGCTGACCCTACTGTTGCAGGGCTGGCTGTGTGAGCTGCTGCGCTGGAAAGAAAATCCAAGCCCGGAAAACCGTACCCTTTGGGAGAATCTCTGCACCATTCGCCGCTTCCTGAACCTTCCCCAGCACGAGAGGGATGTGATCTATGAGGAGGAGTCCAGACATCACCACAGCGAGCGTATGCAGCACGTTGTCCAGCTCACGCCCGAGCCCGTGCAGGTCAGAGCACTGTGCCTCCTCGGGGTGTCTGTGTGGGAGGACAGCATGCCTGGGTAACACAGCGGGGTTCAAGAGTGTAACATGCAGATGGGCTTTTATGTATTGACTGAAATGTAAAAGTACTTCTGAAATGACCGTGGTGAGCATTTTGTGAGGAATGGGCCTTCATTTCTGAGCCCCCTTTAGGATTGTTTCGCTCCTCTACACATTTGTGACTGGTATGAATTTTTGGTTTGTACACCCTTGCTCTACTCTTGTCTCAGGTATTAGTAGAATGAGAAAAAAATAAATACAAATGTATGTAGGGAAAATAATGTGAAAATACTACAAACCTCTATTCTTTGAAGTTCCAGCTTCAGTCAGAAGAGAAAATTGACCTAATGTGTATTCCTAATAACTAGTAATACATGTCACAAACCCAAACATCTACAGATGGTCAAGAGAGGCTCAGGAGATATTTCTTTAATCTAAAAGCTGAGGTGACACCTTCCACAGCAGCCCTTCCCTTTGAATTGCCCCTGGCACTCGGTACCATTCACCGGATGCCATTGTGTGACCACTCTGGGGGTTGTTTGTACCGCACATTTCTGTGATAATCTCGCAGTTCCTCCTCCCATCTTCACTCTCCCTGTTGTTTGATGGTGGATTGCACTGCTTTGCTACTCTTGCTTGTGAACCTTGGCATTCAGCCTCTATTCTTTGTTGCTGCTTTTGTGCTGCTGCTGCTACCACTGCTGCCAGCTATCTAGTCACCTTTATCTAAAGGTGAGAGGTTTCTCTGTCTTTTTGTCCTGTCCCATCTGAAACACATAGGTCACTCTCAGATTAATTATTGCCTAGTTCAGTCCCCTTGGTCTCTTCTGCTAACTTCTTCCTCCTTGCTTTTGTTTGTGTCTTTGCCTGCAAGAAAAAAAGTCTGTTTCCTGGGGTTTTGGGTTCTCAGAGCTGCAAAGTAGGGGAAGCGCTCTTAGTAATTAATCTTGCAAGTTTTGTCTTCCTTGTTCCAAAAACTTTATGAGATCTTGGAAACAAGAAGCTACAAAAAGGTAAAGGGCCAAGCTAACATGTGGGAAGACAACTAGACCTATGTAGACTTGAACATATTAACCCAGTTCTGATGCCCACAGCAAGTGGGAATATCCTCTAAGGGACAGAAGTTGCCCTGGGATCTTGTGAGTGACCTTGAAGATTAGCCTACTTTCTGAAGCCTTCTGCACATCACTTTTCTGCATCATGCAGGTTGACTCTTGTGAATGACATGTTACACTGTGTTGGAATGCTGTGCATTTGTATTTGTCAGCAAGTTACAAAGCCATGGATTAATTATTTATTACAGTCAAAATATGAAAAATGAAGAAAAATAAATGGAACCAGCTGGCAACTACATACAACAAAACTCTGGAGACTCTGGTGTGCAGTTGATACAGTAGGCTTGTGTTTTGGGGGTGCTGCATTTTAAAGCTATGCTTGCCCATCCAAAACCCCCAGTAGATTTCTGAGTGACACACCACCAGTGCCAGGCACAGGAGGCTTGCTGTCCACCTGCTCCCTCCTGTCAAAAGATACCCAACACCACGCAATTTTTGTGTAGTTTTTGGTCTCTGGGAGTTGAATCGTTTCGAGAAGCAAGGTTTGTTTTTTAGCTTTGCTGCAAGGGTCACTATTAGGTAATTAGCCATGAAGGATCAATGACAGCAGCCAGAGATGTAAAGCTGAGGTCCTCACATTTGCAGTCATTGGAGATTTTGTGACACTTTACATAAGGGTAGGGGTCTTGGGCCCCGCTCCTGGCTGAACTCCAGGCCAAGTAATTACATTCTGCCTAACTGAAATTCCCCCTGTAGTGTCAAGTGGGAAAGCAGCTCTCATTTCTTTCTCCAAGCAGTGGCGGGTGCAGAATGTCTGCCATGGTGCCTGGCTGCATTTTAGCAGGGGATGGAAACATCCAAGAGCTGCAGTCACTGACCTACTTTGCTTTGCAGATTTGCTAGTAAGGAGCGTGCTGTAAGTCAAGCCCTTACCTGCAGCCTTGATAGCAAAATGACAGTCCTTTGAAGAAGATACAAGCAGCGGTGCTGTGAATAACAGCAGGTGCAGAACTGTAACACAGAAGTGGGCAGGCTCTTACCTCTGTTCTCTCTCTCTCTGCCCAGCCCATATTTCTCTTTGCTTTGATGGCTTCAGTGTGTGTACAGTAACTTCTGTCTGATGCTTGAGTCTCCTGCTCCTGCAGCTGTGAGACTGGGAGAGCCTGAAAACAGGCTGTCCCACACTGCTGCCAGTGTTCTCAGCCACCATGACTGAACCCTCTCTGTGCTGGGGACATCCCCCTCTCAGACTTGGAAGAAAATCCTAGCTATCATCACAAGAGGCGTGACCAGGCAAATGATAGTGGATATATTGCAGCCTTTTTCTCAGTATGGCTTCTTGGAAAGGGCAAAGATATAATTGTGATGGGTTTTGTGCTATTCACTTGCTGCTTACAGGGCTGGGGACACTTCAGTTAGGGAATTACCCCAAGGTCGGGTATGGCTTCTGACCTCTACAAGGCAGGGTGTGCTCAGTGGGGCAGTTGTGCTGTAGGAGGTCAGCTGGGCACAGGCTTGTTCTTCATTTTTAAGGGATTGGTGTTTCTTTGGTGAGAGGTTCTTGCCTTCTGTTTGGTATTACTAGCCTGCACCTCACTGTTTAGCTTTAGGTTCAGGGTTTTAAAACCAAATATTTTTATTTTACTCTTCTCCATTAGATTTTTCCCATCAGCAATATATTAATCCATTTAATCAATTATTTTCCTGTTTCTGCAATGAATAATGTCCATAGTGGAAGCTCAGTGTTCAAAAAAATTCTCCCTGCACACTTGATTTATTTGTTATTGTGCTGAGGAGTCATAAAATGTGAGCCCTGTGGAGCTCTGTGACATGGCTGTGTTCTCTGGCAGCACTGGGTGTGACCACATGGACGTGTCAGAGCGTGGATTTTCCTTCACAAGCCAGTTATAGAGCATCCATGCTACACCTACATGTTGCTGTGCGTGCAGGCTGAGCTTGCCACAGCCTCTCATTTGGTTTTTAAGGAAATTGAGATGTGTATTAGGAGGCTCTCCCTCCATTCCATGCAATGTGGTGTAAATGCTGCTAAGAAGAGCAGTGAGGTTGTTGCTAGCTGGGGTACCACAGGGACATCTCTGAATTACAGAGTGCCTGAGCCACAGGTTCCTGGAGGGTGGGAGGGTATCCTGGAAAGCATTATTACATTTTTGCCCTGTTCTCATCCACTTCCGTCACCACCACCAGGAGTGGGATCCTGGCTGGACCTTTGATCTGGCCTGGCCAGGCCCTTAAAGGTGTGCAGAGCAGTCCCTTTGCAGCAAGCAGTCCTCGTGCTTCCGTGTTTAGCTCCCTGCTCTGCAGAGGTGAAGTTACCCTGTCTTGCTTTCCATCCCTTGCTAAAAATCCCACCGTTCCCAGGCTGTTTGCTGGCATCGGACCTTTCTGGAGTGTTAATGCTGACAAGTGCCTACAGCTGCTTCCCATTGCCAACCAGGGATTCCGTGTTTGTTACAGACATGCTGGGACATAGTAAATCTAATTTCTCTCCCTTCTCCCACAATTTCTCTGCTGTGTCCAAGGTGACCACTCCAGAGAGTAACCATCTTGCCTGGCACTTTAATACAGTGCTAACTCATTGTTAATTGCTGGGGCAGAGAAACCTGAGTCCGTCGGGAAGACCGTGAATCAGTCTGCTGTCTCTGGAGTGTCCGGGTGGCTGATCCAGTTCTCTGGAGTAATGAACCACCTCTGCAGCAAAGTACCTTCTATTCAGGGAACGTGGAAACCTTGCCTCTCATTTTCTGTAAGCTGACAGATAGATCTGCTGAAGCTGATAAGTATTTACTTGAGAGCAATCAAATGTTGCTTTCTGATACACTGTTACTTTTGTCACGTTTTAAAAAATGACATCCCTCCACCCCTTTTTTTTCCTCAGAAGCTTTGATTTAGACAAATCTGGCAATATAATAGTTCAGATCGTAAATCATGGAAGAACATTAGTAAATAAAACAAGGCATAGGAAAAAAGCTCTAGGAAAGCTCTTCTGTATTGTGTGTTCACTGCAAACACTGTAATCTCTCTTTAAATATGCAGAAAATAACATACCACAGAAGTAAATTAAATACTAATTTTGTTATTTTGTGAGGGATAGAATGGAACGAGTATTTTAGAAATGTCAATGAAATACAAAAGAGCAGAACATGGAGCCCTGGTAAAAATGGGTCAAGGCAAGTGGCGATGGCAGTCCAACGAAACTAATTTCATATTCTCTTTCTGGAAGTAATAAAGAGGGGAAGGAACACCACAGTAGTGCTTCCTAATGAAACATCTGATTCTAAATAATGTCTTGGAGTTCATGGGTCACATAATGCATAGCATGCAGATGGAAAAATCAGTGAGACTTAAAATTTCTTTTCTTAAAAAATAGTATTAATAATACTTAGGCAATCATAGATGATGAGTGAAGCAAAACTGTGTTATTCCATAGGGGAACATGGTGTGCTTAATGATCTATAGGATGATGTGCACAGTGAGGTTTTGCTGTGTTTGTGTGAGTTGCACCAGGGGATTTTGCATACTGGAAATTAGGACTGAGTTATTGGTGAGACTTGGACAAAAATTACTTTCCCAAACCATGCTAGCTCTCTGACTCTGGTCCTTACTGTTTGGAGACAAATTTTTTGCAGGGTTGCTGTGCCCTGTGATTCATTCTTAATGGCTACACCGTGATAGTTTTGCTTTTTGATCATTTCTCTGCACCCAAAAGACAGACCATAGATTGATACTCGCTGCTTTTTGACTCTTTAATCCATGGCTGGATGTGATGTCCATTCAGACACGTGTGGTTAAGACTGATGGGACAACTTGTACTCAAAAAATCCAGATGGACTTTAAGAGAAATTTGTATTGTAGGTTATTCACTACACTCCAGATGCTCAGAGCTTTGTTTTGGGAGGGTTGCACTTGGGTTATTGTTTTCCTTTGATTTAGAACTGCAGAGAGAGATGTGTGTCAGAACGAGGTCTGTGAATTTTGTACCTGGAGTTTAATTCTTTCTCTTATCAAAGTTAGGCAACAGTCAATTTCAGTATTTCCTTTCAGTCTAAACTATTAAAAAATACTGAAAAAAGTCTCAAACTATGTAACTTCTATTTGTGTGCAGTGTTAAAGTTGAAAGCAATATGTATTGCAAATGCCACTCACTCTCCATTTATCTCTATTGTGTGTGTGACTGCTTTTGGGTGGGGGTAAAGGGACTGTCTTCAAAGCATGTGGTACATGCAAAAAAAAATCTCAGAAGTCTTCCACGTCTGAGCTGCTTTCTCATGCTTCTCCAGTACCTGTGCCCTATAGCCAGAGATGATGCATTTCAAAACACCAGCTGTGGCTATGTGCTTTGGTTTTCCATCCTCTTTGTGCACACCAGTTTTCTGATGGGTCACAGTAGCTCAGCATTTGCACAGGTTTGACAAAGGCAACAGAGGCACGAATCAGACAACAACCTCCTTATATTTGACTCTGAAGTGTCCAATAGATCTTCTTTTGATTGATAGTTACCACAATTGCAGGGAAAGCCGCTGAGCTGTGACTGCTACAGTCAAATCTGCCTACTGCGCCATCTCAGCTGTTTCTGTTTAGTGTGGATATCTAATGTGGCTGAAAATGCTGCTGATTTTTATTAATGTTAGGCCTGCTATTCCCCTTGAATGATAGTGGGGAGTGTACTTGCAATTAAAGCCAAACTGCCTCTATCCTGAAATTAGTTTCGGTTTCGTACTGTTCCATTTAACCCTAGAAATGGGAGATCAAGTAAACTGCCGAGTTTCAGGTTTTTCTGTGGTGGCAAGTTTAGTCTTGTCAGAGTAGTACATTCTTTCCAAATATGTACAGAGCACAAAACCATGAGGCCACTTCATTGCCACCTGCTCCTGGACAGCTTTCCTTTGGTCCAGGATCAACTGAGGACAGGGCAGGAATGAGGTGGGACTCTTACATGAAGGAGCCCTGAGAACATGGCTGGTGCTTTTCTTCAGCAGTGTCTTACAGCAAAGATGACTCTGAGGGTACATCTTCCGTGAGACTGCCCCAGAGCAGCTCTGCTTGGGCTGCCCTGGCTCCCATGGCAAGATGCTCCAGGCAGAAACTTCCCTTAAAATCTGAATGTGCAGATTTAGCACGGCGGAGACTTGGCAGTAAGCAGCAGGGTGGTGGTTTTGTGTTGGTGTTGCTCTAACAAGTTGTCATTTTAGCAAGTGACATCACTGTAGCTCTGGCCCCTGTTGTCTCACCCATTTGCCTTTCACACACAATTTGACCAGATTTAGCCCTCATTTCTTACAGTCCTGGCCCTGTTGTAAATGCTAAGCTACCAGTGCTGTAAGGAGTCGTAGTAGGTTGAGGATGAGCAAATATCTAGAGCTAGATCACTAAATAAAGCTCTTTAAATTCACATAACCTTTGAAGCTTGCCAGCAGTAGGCAAACCTTGAAGGCTGGAAAGCCACTAGAAGAGCCTCTGTTCCATTTACATTTGAAAATTTTTGCAGTTAAAAATATTGCTCTTTTTAATTTAATTTTAATGCTCCCTAATTACTCTGTGTCCCTCACACTTGTTCATAAATTATAGTATCAGGCTTCAGAGATGTGTGAATGTTTATAGGCTATTGGCTGTATGCAACATTTTATTCTCAGGCTCTCTACTAATCTTAGGATAAAGTTAGAGCCCTGGATCATTGCAGCTGGTCTTTTTCTGCAGATAAGCAACTGTAAAAATTACAAGGGAAGGGAAACCATTGAGCACTGTGCTACCAGAGCACTTTTTACTGCTTTGCAACCTCAAAGAGTATGAGAGCCACTCTTCCTCCTGTGTTGCACAGCATCCTCCAGGGAAGTGGTGCAGCTTCTGGGCAGTGCTGGAAGTTAGGCTGTGACAGAGCAGGACATAGATGGTCAGTCTCCTTGCCCAGGGCCAGTCTTTTTTTTGGAAATTCTTTG
>VZRN01005202.1:3896173-3922735 GCA_013397935.1 Dasyornis broadbenti
TTTTGGTCTTCTGAATGGTTGGAAATACCCAGAGGCTGTAATATGTGCAGAGATACATTTTTTTTTTTCCAGGGTCAATATATAGTATATGTTGTTCCATGTTTGTACGGACTTTTACAGGAATTGCAGATTGAAAGGGGAAGTGTTTTTGTGTGTATGCACTATTCTCACGCATCAAGTATCCAGAAGTACAGTAGCGCATATTTTTTCTCACAGTCATCTATGCTTACAGTGTTTCAAAGAATATTCCAAAATATCTTGGCACAGACAAAGCGAAGCTGTTTGCAAGATCCCTAGCTGTGGAACAACAAAGGCTACATTCTCAACACACATCACACATGACTTTTATTAAAGTCCTAAACAAAAATCAGATAATGTATTTAGAAAATTAAACTTCAGCATTTTTGATGCTACTCACATTGTGAAAGGAAGTTGGTATCCCCTTGTGCCTCCTTTCCAATGACTTCTCCCCCAGTTCTACTCACTTCTTCATTTTGCAAATGAGAAGATAACAATCTTAACTACAAATAAGTACATTTAAAACCCAGTAATTTGGGACTAACTCCCATTGCGGTGCCTAACTTAAAAAGGATTTGGTGTTCAGAAACAAAGGAATACAAGCATGTATAAGGTGCCTCTGGTGGAACATTTGGAAGTTTGAATCATCTAAAATCATTATTAACCTTTTACCATTACATACGGTAAAGAGGATGTGGTAAATCACAGAACACATCCTGGATATTACAGACCCAGCCATCTCATTAAATTTATGCTAAAAAACATTCCTCCGTTTCCAGTTGGGGCTAAATTTAGTTTTACACTATTGTGCCATCATAGTCCAAAATAAGGTTGATGCTCTTGAATTTTCTAGTTGCTTTTTCCTCAGAATTATGGTTTGGGCCTCTACATTTCGCACTTTTTAGGTCGAGCCCATTTGAAGTGCCGCACTTGAATCCAAGGCATGTGGGCAATGAGAGTGGTGAAGAGCCCCTTGCTTCCTGCTACGAGTCCCATCACATAGGTGTTGAGGAGGGTGAGCACATTCTGCAAAAAGTCCTAATGCAGATCCATAATTGTTCTGGGTTTTTATGAGTGATATGTGGCTAAGTCTCATGGTTAGGTCTGGAAAATCTTGGTATTCTCAGTCTTGCATGCAAAAGCTTGGTGACCGGGGTTTCTTTTCTTGGGATTTTGGTAGTTTTTAGAGTTGAAACATGCAGAGCATCACAGAAGTAGCTTGTACCCACAAGGAGTAAGAGCTGGCTCCTCTTAATATGCTGTGTTGAGGGAAGCTCTGGGAGCAACTGCAAATCCATCCAGTTGTAGCAGAAACACACACTAAAATTTCAGGACTCAACAAGCTCCATAAAAAGATCTATCTGGACAGCCCTTTACTAGTTAAGTGCTAAGTTATTATTATTTATTATTTATTATTTATTTCCTCTCCTATTTCTCCTCTTACTGAACAAGCAGGAAATATCTTTGTTCTTTCATTTTAGAAGTGAAATAAATGTATTCCCTGCAGCATTTGAAATTTTAATAATCCATAATAAATAAAATCATATCTAATAACATAACTGCTTTCAATTGGCAACACGATCTCCTAGATGCATTGCAATGGCAGAAACATAAATAGTTGCAGCCTCTGAAAGCCTACTTCCTATTTGCTAAATATACTTGGCTTGCTTTAAATTCCTTTGTGTGCAGTCATTAATACAATCCTCTTTGACAGCATTTAATTAAAGTGCTTTTCTCTATTAAATTCATTAAAACTTTTTTTTTATATACAACTGTTTCCCAGACACTGAATGTTAAGGACCTGTAGGCCTCTCTTTAAATAACTTCTCTCTCCTTGTTGTAAATTGTTAATTAAATTTAACTTAGACGTTTTAAAGATGGCTTGGAAAAGAAAGCCAGATTTCAGGATATGGTCTCAATCACGACTGATTTTTTTTAACACAATTTTTTCCATGTAGTTATAGACTGCGTGTTATATTGTTTATGAATGTTGCTGTACTTTCAGCTGGAACGAAGCAAAGAAATACCCTAAAAAGCTCATTTCCATCTCACTTCAAAAATTTCCATCTTTTTAGTGCAGTTTCTTAGCCTAAGAGGATTTGCAAAGGGGGAGTAAGGAGGGAGGAGCTGTTTAGTATTAATAGATTATTGACAGCTTAATGTCTTGGCACCTAGACAGCCCATAAGGTATAATAAACAGGAAGCTGTCTGATGTGAGCGCAGTCAATAGCGTATTCAATCAGAACCTTTCAGTTAATTGCTGGTTGACCTCAGACATTTCCTTTAAGTGAAACTGTCCTTCGCTTAGATCTCATCTGGGTTTCAGGGTTTAATTTGAGAATGCCCTTTCCATATGGCAGCTTGTGCATACATTCCTGGTGGAGTTTTGCTTTGCTTCCATGCACAGCATTGCGAGAGCCAGCGTGTGCCCGGAGCTCTGCAAATCTCGTAGCCGTGCGCTGTGCTGCCAGCGGGGCTGGGAGTACGCCACGGAGCTGGGCTGCCGCCGGGCACCGGCACCACGGTTAAAGCAGGCAGGGCTGTAAACTGACGTCAGGGGGATTTTCAAAGCAGCTGGGCTGTTGCCGAGGGTGTTTTGGATGGAGTTAGGCACGGCTTTGGTGCCTGCAGAGGCACCGCGGCGTTAACGAGACCTGCCCCTGCCCCTGCAGATGTTCAGTGCCGCAGCCCGGCGTGGCTGCCCCGGCAGAGGGGTCGGCACCGCTGCCTCCATCCCACCCGCGGCCACAGACTCCCCTGCTCGTCTGCACAAGTGCAGACCAGGGCTCATTTGTATTTAGTTTTCCTAATTCCTGTACTTAGCCACTCTAATTTTTTCGGACTGTGTATCTTGATGAGGCCTAGATAAGCTACAAAGGCAAGCAGGCAGGAAACCACACGAGCAGTCCCTGACCCTGACTAACTGGAAACCATCTGCTTATTTGGGGAGGAAACCTCCACGGAAATCTCTTCTAGCAAGTCTGCTGCATTTGGGTTTTCTTCCTTTCCCTCCAACTGTTGACTCTGAGCGTGTGTGTTTTCCATAGGAGAGATCAGGGAGGGTCAGCTGTGGCAGCTCTCGTTTGCAGCAATTGGGTCTGGATTTCCCGACGGCAGTGAGTAACTGCCCTGTGAAGGAAATGCTTCTGTACCAGAGCGAGTTTCATTTACATTTCATGCAGTCAGGAGGCATTTTTTTGTCTCTAAATCTTGCAGTGATTGTGTCTTATAGCCACTTATCATGCATTCAGACTGTGGTTTGCTGGAAGGAGTATTATTACTTTAAATGTCTAATTTTTCCCGGTTTTTGATTCACTTCTGTGGTTCTTTGTCCCTCTGTGTCACACAAACTGCTTATGCCTTTTTAATGCCTTATTAGCACCAAGGAAGCATTGCTGACTTGGAGCAATGTTATTCCTAGTGTTCCCTTGTTTAAATGAGATCAGGAGTAAGAATGCTGCATTGCTATGGTTGGTATCCATTAAAGTCAAGTCTGGACCCCTGCCTGAAGCAGTTTGTAATTCTTTTGGCTTCATTCATGTGTGTTAGAAAGGTGAGGAGGAATAGTTTTGAGATGATGCCCCCTTTTCGGAAGATTCAAGGATAAGAGCGGTTTGGAATAGTTATTTCTGGAGAATATGGAACAGAACCATTGAAGAAATCCCAAGGTACGTGTGTGACCCTGGGGCCATCAGCTGCAACACTCACGCTTTGCTCCCTGGTGTCTCTGGCCAGAATATACTCGAAAGTACTTTCTGGTTTTATCAGACTTACTGGCCAAGCTGCTAATCAGTGTTACATTGACCAAAGGACTCCCACATGCAATAAAAATCATAAGCTTTATTGGATTTTGAGATAGAAAAGATTCACATCCATCTCCTTTTATAAACTGCATTACATTTCATATTTTCAGAGCTCCCATCAGTACAATCCTTTGTAAATACGATGGTGAAGGAGGTAGATGGGTAGATAGATGGCTATGAGTCGCTGTTCCTTGGGTGGTACAGCCTAGAGCTATAGAACTGCTTGAGCTGAGTTAAAGGGGTTGCTGACATTTCTGAAATACTGAAAGAAAAAAATATGTTGGTCCTTTCTAAATTATTATTTTCAGTTCAAATAAAAAAAGAAGGTTTGTGGCAGTTTAGAGCAACAAGCAACATAATGCTTTGAAGGAAAAGAGGAAGAATTTGAAGAGCAAAATTTTTCTGAATAAAAGCAACCAGAATATGCTGTTTCATGAAAAATGCCTAAATAACTACTTGAACTTTGTCAGAATATTCACCCCTCTGCTGCCCCAGGCAAACAGCTTGGCAAAGTAGACTTTACTTAGGCAATACTTTGATGTCACTCAGTCAACATTTTTGACCAAAAGATTTTTGACTGAAAGATGCCCCACAATCCTAACTTTATTTAAACAAAGGAGGGTGTTTTGCATTTCTAGCAAAAGCCTGGGGCTCCTTGCACACAGACCTACAGTAGCTGCAGGCTTGTGTTAAGTGTGAGCTTTACCCCTGTGATTTTGTGTGTAGCCAGCTGTGGACAGAGCAGTCCATGGAGTTCCCCACAGCAGCAAAGCTGGATGGATCCCAGGGCCTTAACAATGTCATCTTCTGCTTTGTCCTAATACTGCCTCTCTGGCCTTATATTAAACTGCTTTATTAAAAATGAACAAAAATCCTGTGAGTATAAACTGCACGTGCTGTTGACTTTCCATAAAGTAATTTTCTTCCAGCATCCGGAGTCTGTAAAATAGGTACAGGTCAGAGTAGTGAGACACGGAGCTCAAAAGCATGGGAGTGAGATGCCAGTGTAGCTTCCTCTGTCTTCTGGACATGCCCAATTTTTCTAGAGCTTAATGAGGAAGATGAAGGATTTCAGATCTAATTCTCTGAGGCATCCTGTCTTCAGTGACCTAATCTGTGCAGGGGACTGTACTTTGGTCATTTGATTTTTATTTACCCAGTTGCAAGCTAAGGGTATAATAAAGCACATTATGCCAGTTGCGTGTGTGGTAATGCAGGATATTTTGTTTTTACCATGGTAGTTGATTATAATGCACATTTGAAGACTTGATTTCTAAAAAAAGGAATATTTATACTTTTATGTGTTTGATTCACACAGTATAGTTTGCACAAGTCCTGTTATTAAGTGCATTGGTGGTTACATCTCAAAAGCCAAAAAACATGCTGAGTAGTATTTTATCAGCACAAATCTGCTATTTTCACTAACCATAAAAGTCAGGTTCTCCTGACTTCGAACTGCTCCCATTGTAAAAATTAGCAGTACAGTTGGGTATTCTTGAAACCCCAAATAGCCATCTTTAAGGACCTAAAACAGTTTGATGGGACAAATAATTACCCCCCCACCAGAATCCAGTGTCTAATCCAAACATATCCTTCCTGAAATAATGCAGTGCCTACTCCTGGTCTGAGTAACTGGAAAACAACATGATTATAGTGGCGCCATTCGTACCACCATAGTTAGGGGTTTAGAGCTTGACCTTAAGCATGGCTCTAGGTTGGGGCTTGTCAGGGAAGATGTTGCTCACTGCCCACAAGTACTCTTCTGATTTTCAAAAGAAAAGAACATGTGTAGTGTTAATTAAACAAGAAAGCATGGAGGACACCAGAAGTGTTTTGTCTGCAGAAAAGCAAACCAAAAAACCCTTGTATTGCTTTCTTAATTCCTGTGGCATTTTGTCAGCTCCTCATTAGGATTATCAGGGTTGGGATGGGGTAACAGAATTGACCCAAAATATTTGGCAGACCTTCCCTTCAGGCACAACCAAGCTCAGGCTCTATTTGCAAACTGCTAAGCAGAGCTTTGCACACCATAGCACCCCGGAGAGCCTTGCTAGGGCTGTGAGAGAAAGCACAGAAGGGGCAAGTCGGAGGCCCACAAAGCTCATGGTCTTGTTTTGGAGAAGGTGTTAACTGGAAGGTTTTTGGCCCTCAGTGTGCACACAGATGTTGAAAGTCCCACTTGAGGGGACTCTGCTTCGCATCACCATGCAGAAGGGCAGCATTTGTGAGGCTGTTGCTGTTGCTATTTCCCTTGTGGAGGGGGCTGCCTCACTACCACAGGTTACAGGCAAGAGAGACTTGTGTGGCTCCTCCAAGGCCAGCAGAGTCCTGCCTGCCTGCCAGGGGTGCAGCAAACTGGCCCCCGTGCCAGCTGTGCTGGCTGTGCCCCATCCCCAGACAATGGAGCCATCCATCACCAATGCCTTCAGGAGAGAGTCTGCAGCAAGATTGTGCAACACTTCCTGACCGCATCGGCCGCTCTGTCACCAGCACCCTGGTTTGTGCCAGCAGAAGCTGGAATGAATCCGGCCGGTTGTGTATGGACACAGGAGCTACGTGCCGGCTCCACCTGCGGGCTGGGCAGGAGCTGCTGACAACTCTCCCGGGCTGCAGCCAGGTGTTAGAGAAAGAGATACCCGGTGCTGGTCGCAGCTACTCTGCAGTAAACCTAAGGATCTGGCTTAAACCAGCCCAAGATGGGAAATTCAGAGCTAATACATGAATGTTCATCAGCATGAGCTCATTTATGCTGCCCCATAAAATCAGCCAGTTCTCAGGCACTTGCACAGCAATGAAAGTTGTGCCTGTGCTTTTGTGGGAAGAGTTGAGTTAGCATTCGAGGGAGAGCAGTTACCCCAGGAAACACCGGGACACTGTTCTGCATTGTCAGTTTTCTGATTTATTTTTTTAACATTATACAGACAAAATAGTGGCTATTGTGTAGGCACGTGCTGTCTATTAACAGAGATCAGGAAAGGGAAATAAACCACGCATTACTGAAGAATAAGATCATGATTGTGGTCAAGTGGTGGCAGAAGTTTTTTTTCTCTTTGTCAAGCTGATTTGTAAACATTCTTCAAACAACTGTGCAGACAGCAGTGCCACAGCTTCTTGAAAGGAAAGCAAAGACAAGGCAAGATTCCTCTGCACAGATGTTTTCCAGTAACCTTTTAGACCTGTCCCAAAGTTATCTGGTCATCTGAAGTTGTCACGGTGAGCTATGCTGCACATGTGGCCTCTTAGCAGTGCAGTGTAATCAGGCTGTAATTTATATTTTATCTCCAGTGATGATAGCACTTTAAAATGTTTTGTGGTGGATTTGCTCTTTGATGCATGGTAAGCTCCTGTTAGCATTAATGGGAGCAGTGTGTGCTGGCGAGGGGGAGAGACACCTTCCCCCCCAGCTTCAAGTCAAGATTAATTGTATTTTGCTTATGCTTATCACTTTGTGTGGGATGCCAAAAGCAATGTACAATTGAAAGTTTCGTTGTGTTGTTTTTTTTTTTTTTTTTTTAATTCCTGTAGTCTTTTTTGTCACCTTTTTGACCATTTTTGACAGTTTCGTCCTGGAGAATTGTAGGATGAGGCTGCTGTTTCAGAGGCTGGATGTTCAGTGTCTTGCCATGCTTTCAAATCACTGCCTGTTTCCTGCCCTTGAGCAAGGCAACTGCCATAAAGCAAAGGGAAGCATGTGGTGAGAGTGCTCCAAAGATGAAATGAATCACTTCAACTAGCTTACATTCCTGCCTGGAAACCAAACTTGCCTTTGACTTCGGGTTCCCTGTGGAACTCATTTCTCTCCTCGAGAGTTCTCTCTGAGTCCCTTTTTGTGTAGCTCAGAGTGTGACTTGTACCTCAGAGCTGATAGATTTAGGACACGGGGTTTGTCTGAGCCAATATTCTGGTCCCAGTGATGGTCAGGAGCAGATGAAAGGTGATAGGAAAGGCCTGAATATTTGGGGGATTTTTTTTACTGTGTGACTGCTTTGTCTTTGCAGATAAAATGAAAGGGACCCAGTACTGCCGCCTTACGAGGTGTTGTAGCCACCAGTTCTGGTTGGCTGGTTTGGCCTGGCTTTCATGAGATGGGGTACATCACATTACAGACAAATATTATAATTATCTCTAATAAGGGTGTTTACTCTTGTGAAGCAATTACTAAGCTGCATTGGAAAATGCACAGGATGTGTGGCCAGTGTTTGAGCTACAAAATTAAAAGAAGCTCAGACTGAAGTTAGATGAAAGTGAACACATTTATCCATGTCAGACTTCCTACCATTTTGCACGCTCATATTGATTTCTTTTGACACGGTCTTCTTTTATTGAGTACCATATATTTTTTTAAATCCCTTACCGATAACAGTACCTGCTAAGGGCAATTGTAAAAGGAAACTAAAGTATATTAAACCTGCCTGGAGTCAAAATGTAATCTAACACCTGTAGTCTGCAATTTGTCATCACTTCATAGATACTTTTTCTTTTTTAATAACAGTTTTGGATTTCCCTGAGTTTTGACCTTAGGATACTGTATAATCCAAGAAAAGCAAGGAAACTAAACCACAGTCTTTAACACAGCTTTATGGTGTCAAGGTGTGAAATCACCCTGAGAACGAGCCCAAAGAAAATACTTCCTTTGGTGCTGCAACTAGTGCTGCAGTGTTTACTCAAATGAATGTATTTTAGCAAGGGAAGAAAAAAGACTAGTTTAAGAACCACATTTTTAATAGGAAAGAAATGAACACAGGTGCAAATTGTAACTTCTGCTACAGTTTCTTGTACAGACATTCCTAGGAACCTGTAAAGAGTCTTGGTACAGTGATTGTTTGTAATTAATGTTCTTACCCCTGTGAGCTCCGGCCTGGGAGGCTGTCAGGGTGCAAGCCTGCTTATGGCAGCTGCTGCCTTTCTTCTCTTCTTGCACATTTCTATGTGTGGACAGAGACCATGGCTAGGGAGTGTAAGGCTGTTTATTTGAATAGATAATCTCCTGCAGATTATTCTGTAAACTCTCTAAAAGAGGGACAATGCCTCCTTCTCGGGATAAAATTTTGTTGCAACAAAAGGGAGTTTGTCTCTTTAGTAAACTCTTACCAAGATATCTGGGCATTGCCGGGGGCTCTCAGCTTACAGAGGTGAGATGTTGCACAGTAAAATGCAGCTGAATATCTTGTTTAGGCCTGTCCTCTGCCCTGACTTTGACTTCAGCTGGCCATTGGGAAGGACCTTTTCCAATGGCTTGCTGACAGGAGGTGTGTGGTGAATTGCTTTCACGTAGAGTCATACTGGTGGCAACTCCTGCTGATGAGTCATGAACACTTGTAAGGGCAGAAATAGATGACCGGTGTTAGGTGTACCAAATGTAGGTTCCGGACCTACCTTTTGTAGTATGTGTCTGCTCTTTCTGGTTTTTATTTTGGGGTCCTTAAGCAGGCTAAAATCTTGCTGTCTTTAGCATAGAAGTCCTTGATGTGATACAGTGTTACGGCTGGCTATGAGAACAATGGAAATGTGAAGAAAAGCTGAAAGGTGAGACCCCCTTCAAACCACTGAGAATAGATTCATAGAATTATTTGGTTTGGAAAAGACTTGTAAGATCGCTGAGTCCAACCATTACCCACCAATGCCAAGTCCAGCACTAAACCATATCTCTAAGTGCTACATATACCCGTATTTTAAATACCTCTAGGGATGGTGACTCCACCACTTCCCTGGGTAGCCTGTTCCAATGCTTTACAACCCCTTCAGTGAAGAAATATTTTCAAACATCCAATTTAAACCTCCTCTGGCAAAGAGGAGGCCAATCCATTCAACTTTGCCCCTTGTGGGATTGGGTTATGAAAATTGATATTGACCAACACATGCCATCAAGGTACCTGTCAGTGCTCACGCTGTCTGTGCACAGAGGAAGGTGGTGTCTGTTCAACAAGGGCAGTCTCTGTCGCAAATGCAGAGTCTTTCAAGCATGTAACATTTTTGGTGCTTCTCTTAGCAAGGGGTACCTCATCATCTCAGCAAATCCCAGCAGAATGGAGCTCACATGACTGATCCTCTCTGCAAAGGGAAGGGCAGAACCACACTAGGAAACAAAAGAGTTTGGGGTTTTCACACAGAAATGCAGTTCCTGATTCCAGTGTGCTGCAGTGTCTGTCCAGGCAATGGAAGGCAATGTGTCACAGAGCCAGTGCTGTCGGCTGGTGCCTCACTGCTGGTGGTGCCCGGGTGCGTGTGCGTTCCCTGCTTGAGCATCCTGCTTGGCTCCCTTAGCCACTCACCAATGTCACGTGGCTAGTTCTAGCTAGAAAGTGGGTGGAAATGGAAACAAACATCAGTGGCATAGTGAATCCAGCCAAAATTAAATAGGCTGCAGGCTCAGACTGCAATTACATGACGTTCATCTTCAGTTTGGGTTCACTCACCTCTCTTTTCTGTAGGAATGCCAAAGTCAAGTTTCTCCTCTGGGAGCACCCGAGATGTGGAGAGTGGATATGTGTAAAACAGGGCAACAATCCCTTCCCCCCGATAATTCTTGGCTTTGGATTTTAGATAGACCACAAACCCTTAGCTTATTACAAATAATCCTGATCACTCCCGTAATGATACACTACATTATATACTTTCCTAAATTTAATCATTCAATATCTCACTTCCTTCCCTGTAGGCATGTACTATTATATTTTACACATGGCTTCCAGCTGGTTTTCATTGTGGCCTTCAAATCATATTTCAGTACAGTGCGATCTAAGACCAGTCACTTTATCATTTAAAGTCAACTTCCATCACAGTCATTTTCTTGCAAGTTTTCTACCAGGGCTGGTGAATTTATTTCAAAAAGATGAGTTTGCCTATGAGGAGAAAGTCTACCTGAATGAACCTTCATGAACCAGCATCTTCCAAAGATGCTCTGTTCTCAAATGCCAACAGGCAGGCATGCCTATAGAGTTTAATAATCAAATCTCTTGAAGTAATGGAAAGAATAAGTCCTCTGGGCAGGGAAGGAAATTTGTATCTTCACATTTGATTTGAAAGTAGATGAGAAATCAGGAAGGGGAAGGGAAGTCAGCTCCAGATGGTGCTGGCTATGGAGGAGGAGGAGGCTGCCCCACCTGTGGCTGGGGAGCAGTGGGGAAGGGCATGGGGGATGGAGAAGGAAGTGCGGAAGGGGGGCATGGGGCACCTGTGCCATGAAGTGCACCCTTCTGAGCCCAGCACCAGCTTTCCTGGGAAAAGGAAAGCTGAGCGTGGCCATTGTTGTTATCCCTGACCTCAGAAGCTCATCATATACACAGTGTTTTGTGGTAGGTCCAGCCACCATGGAGGCTTCACCTGCACAGGAAAATGTGCTGCACCCTGTACACAGAAGATCAGTGATGTTTCCTTCTTGGCAGTGCAGAGGCAGAGCAGCACTGACCCAAACCCCAAAGTGATATGGCAGGGTGTGCACAGCAGTGCGTGAAGCTGCTGGAAACTTTACCTGCAGATGTAGGAGCCTAATAATGACCCAAGATCTGAAAATCTGGTACTCCAAAAATGGTCCATTTCCTCTGTGAGGCTGTGGCATGCAGAGCCAGACATGAAGTAAGCCAATCACTCAAATTGACCAGCATGCTTGTCAAACAAGTTTAAAGCAAATATTTAACATAAAGGTAATTTGGATTTCATGTTGTACCATGTGCTCAGCAGTTGATCTGGTTTGCACAGAGAAGCATGCACTTTTGTGCTAAATAGCCCATATTGTCAGAAGGAATTGCAAAACTTACCACAGCCCAGATCTGAACGATGTTCTGTGCATTTATCCATTTCTCTGTATATGGCTAAAGTTCTTTTGCTGAAAAATATAGTGTGCCTGAAATCCTTTGTTAATGCCTCTGGCAATCCAGAGGAAACCCCCAGAAGTCAGTAAAATAATGAGATTTATCTTTTATAAGAGCAGCTTTAGCTTTTTTTATTAATTAGGACAACAGGAGGTGAAATAAAATACAACCTTTTCCTAGTATTTTACACTGATAAACCTCAGGTTTTGCGTTTTCTCTTCTGGAGAGGGTGGAGAGGTCACTCTGGAAAAGGAAGGGTTAATTGAAATTATTCTTTTCCTCCCGCTCTCAGCCCTCTCTTTGGTTGATTGCTTTATAGATGCTGTAGGCATCTCTTCATCTCCTTCAAATTAAACATTTTACTGCTGCTGATCCCGTATTGTTAGATTTTTTTCATCATTATATTTGATTGGAAGTCTTGTAACATTTTTCAAGCTGGATCATTTCTCATGCTATTTGTCAACTGAAAAGGGGAAAAAAGCCCCTTCTAACTCCAGCAAGAATGAACTGAGTAATTCCCACCGTTTCTGGATGTGTTTCTATCTGTTCACTGCTACTTGAATCCAGCTTCTGATTAGCAATGCTACTTGCAGCTTTTTGTGTGACGCTGCCTATAAGTTCCCTAGCAGTTTATTTGTGGTGTTAAATCCTTTTGATTTTGGCTGTGTGGGCCTTACTTTGTCAGGGGACAGCACCAGAAGCTACAGCAGGGGAGATTAGGTAGGATCTGTGTGACAAATTTATGGGGCTTGGTCCCTGGCTAGAGTCAGCCATACTGGCTCTGCTGCTTTCAGTGCTCCCTGCTGACGTAGGTATGGATCCCACCCTCATCTGTAACCCTCTATTTGGAAACGTCAGCCCTTCTCTTTGAAAGCAATCCATGGACAAAAAAGAAATCCTCAAAGAGCAGCTGAGCGATTCCATTCATTGGAACATTATGCTCTTTTATTACAAGAGATGTAATAAAACATAAACCAGAGTATCTGTCATTTCTATTTGAGCTCCCCTTTTCCCCCTACTCCTTGGTTAGCCATTTCTATGGCACCCTCACTATTTACATGCTTGGGTGGAAAATGTGCATGTTGGCACCGAAACAAGTTTGCAGCGTTTCTGCCCAGCAGTGTGGTGAGTCCTGCGCTGGCACCTGCTCTTGGCTGTCTGCATGGAGCTGCTCCTTGTCGGGGTGTTCCTGCCACTGGCCCGGCATGGCTGTGCCCCTGGGGACAGCGGGCAGTGCTGATGGCGGCAGGATGTGTAGCCGTGTCCCTGCACTGCTGGCCCTCGCTCACACCCCGCTGCTCACTGAGGCACCGGGATGTGGTGCCGGGTCCTGCCTTTGTGCCCGGGGAGCTGTGGCCCCGAGAGGAGCAGTGCCCTGGCCAGGCCACTGTCACAGCATCCCCGGCAGGCTCAGCTCATCGGCCACGCTGTGGTGGGCAGTGCCTGGGGACTGCAATCTGCTTCTCAAAAGCTGTGGCTGGAGATCGCTGATGTTACAAATTGTTATGGTAGGAACGTTTGATGAAGGAAATGAGTAAAGGGCTCTTCGGCACAGAGCCTTTTTAGTTATTTGCATAACAGGCTGATATTCCACAGCGGACTTCCCTCTTGCGGTAATAGCTTGACTAGTGTAGCATTTTACTGGGCGCTTGGTATGTGTGTAAAATTCAGTGCAAGTTCTCAGCACATTTCCATTATTTATCCTTATTTTTTTTTTTTCCTTTAGAGAGCTTTAATTTTGATTTTCTGGATGTTACAGTTTGCAGCAAAACCATTTTCTTCTTGGTTAAAGAGCCAGAATTCCCTCTTACTTGTGGAAGAAAATAGTTATCCATATTGATTTTGTTAGCTTTGAGCATCGAGCTCTAATAATTATTTCCCTGCATCTGAAGAAACCTCTGGGCAAATCCAGCCCTCAATCCTGTAGGGGATTTTTTCCGTTAATCTCTCTTGTATAGATTTGGTTTTAAAGAAAGCATATGGAGCCCCTCTGTGTTTTGAACAATTCAGAGCAGGTATTTTTTCCCCTGGAATAAGGGCTGCACTAGGCCCTTTCTTAGTCATTTTAAGTGGCTGTTAGGAAGATTAAGAGCTACATATGCTTTCTTTAAACTTGCCGAAAAGGAGATACTGTGGGTGAAAATCTGTTACAAGACTGCAAAGTGTGTTTGCCCAGAGGGTTTCTCAGAATGGAGGGCTATAATTATTTGAACTCAGAACTCCTCAACTAGTGAAATTACTACAGATGTATTACAGAGAAATCTGTTCAGGAGACACATTAAAGCCACCTATGTGAAGCAACTGAATCGTCTCTCATGAGAGAAAGAAAATCTTAACAAATCTCTGCACTTCTATTGGTTTTTTTCTTCCATAAAGTAGCTGTGATGGATTTTAATGCAAAATCATTGTTCATAAAGCAGCACCTGAAAGTCCCACGTGTCTAGGCCTTTGTGGTACTTGACGTCTTGAAGAAATGGTCAGAGTGTCTAGCCTGAAAAGATGAGAGGAAACAAGGATGGGGAGAAGAGGAGCAAAACAGGAGAATGACTTTTCTGAGATGGGGCAACTGGCCAGTCATCAAGACCATGAGACTGTAATACCTTTTGACTTAATTTTTATTTTGGGTATTTTATATATCTTTTTACTACTTGAATTTTCTATTTCTTATTTATTTTGTGGGTTTACATTTATTTTATAAAATGATATTTTATACCATTTACCTTTTATATCACTTTCTCCTTCAGTCTGTCGTTACTGGTGTAGCTGTCTTACAGGTGAGAAAGGTAGTAGACAATGTGTATTAATTGTACGTTTCTTCACCGGGACAAAGTAGGTCCTGTGTACAGACCTGTGCAAGTGCCCCTATGTAAGCACTGAGGGGGTCAGCATGTGAAGTGTGTGTCTGTTTGATCTTATAGGTGCTGCACAGACAGCAGTCCCAGCCTGCCAAGGAGAATTCCCCACCTAGAGAAGAGGCTCCTCCTCCACCTGCTGAGGACAGTTGTGCCAAAAAGCCAAGATCCCGTACCAAGATCTCCTTGGAAGCTCTAGGTATCCTTCAAAGCTTTATCCACGATGTGGGTCTCTACCCTGATCAGGAAGCCATCCACACCCTCTCTGCTCAGCTGGATCTCCCCAAACACACCATCATCAAATTCTTCCAGAACCAACGTTACCACGTAAAGCACCACGGGAAGCTAAAAGAGCACTTGGGAACAGTGGTTGACGTGGCAGAGTACAAGGATGAGGAGCTGCTCACGGAGTCAGAGGAGAACGACAGTGAGGAAGGTTCTGAGGAAATGTACAAAGTAGAGGCTGAGGAGGAGAATCCCGACAAAAGCAAGGCGGCTCCAGCAGACATCGACCAGAGATAATGTGAGATAGCGCAGAAAGCAATACATTGATCCAAGGATTTTCTGGTTTTATTTTTGAGTTTTTTTCCTCGTTTTACTTTTTGTTTGTTTGTTTCCGTTGCGCATGATCCATGTGCAAACCGAATGAATTCAGCATTGCCCGATCAGACATCCCCTTGACACAGACACTCGAGTGTTACACTTCCTACATTTGACTGAAGCAATCGTTGTAGTCACATAGGATTATGCCTTCATCAATCTTGCACTTATGAAGGGGACAGCTAGCAAGTAAATGGGAAGAAAAAGTCCTGTGAAATCAGTGATGGAAAATTTACAACTTTGTGTGTGTATATATATATTTACATAAAATATATATATATTAAATTGCATGGGACGGAACTTTACAACCTGAAAGTATAGACTGTGAAATGAGTTCTTTAAAGATGAGACTTGTTTATGTATTAAAACCACTTCACAATGAGTTGCTTTGGCTTTTTGATAAACTGCCGCCTGCTCTCAGGGTGTGGTGACTATTTTTGAATTCCTATTTATTTTCTATGTTTATCCCTGATTTTTTTTTTTCATTATTATATGGCTTCCTATCTGGCAACTTGATGGGTAATTTTTGAGGTATTTAAAGACGTAAATCAACACTGCCAAAAAAAGAAAAGAGGAAAAAAAGAGAGAAAATGGAAAAACAAATCAGGGCACCTTAAAAAGAAAACAAGTAAGTTAAAAGTACTTTGAACACAATGCACACTTAAAAGGATACAGCATGCTCCACTCTCCAGATAGTCCTTTCCGTAGTGAACAGATGAGTTTTCATGGGATTCAGAATGACTAAAACTGAAATTCAGTGCATAGAAGACTTGTCCATTAATGAGGTCTTTACATACAGAAAGAGAAAAAAGATAAATATGTTGAGATTTGATGTATGGAATTCATACTATCAACTACATTTTACCATGGATTTTATTTACCTGTTCTCTGTTTCAGATCTTAAAATTTATAAGCTTCCTTCTTGTTGTTGTTTTTTGTTTATACTGAAGTGAAACACACACGCGCACACACACACACACACACATACACACACACATATGTGTAAAGTTACATTGCGACACAAAATGCCACAATCCCAAGAATCCTGTCCAGGTAAATTGCTGACAGACCGAGGGTTTGTATTGCTGACTTCCCGCTCACCCTCCTCGCCAGCCTCCCGGTGTTTCTGTTGTAGCTGGGCTCCCTCGTGTCCCGCGTTCTGTGCCAGTGCAATGAAGTGTTTTCAGCCGCAGGTCCCTGTGCGGGCCGAGCGCTGCACTCCCAGCCAGGCCCTGCACCCATGCCCCTGGGCGAAGGGGCCGCAGCACCCAGGTAGCAGCTCCGTTCCATAAAGCAGAGCCAATCCCGACTGACTCATCAATGGCCTGAGCACTAAAGCTGCAATCTGCCATAGCATCCACCCGCTCTGAGGCACCCTGTCGAGAGAGACGCCAAGTAGCATTTACTTTTCACTTCCGTGCAATGAGTTCCGAGACAAAGACCTCACCTTGCAGCTGGATTGGTTTCAGACGCCTGTAAACTGCAGCCATAACGGTACCAACAAGGCTTCTGGCTTTTTTCTTCCTTTATTTCACGTGGGCTTTTCATGTAATCTTGACAAAGACCTCATGCAATATCACTTTGAAAGTTACTTTCTGTTTACTGCACCAGGCAATGTAATATAACTGTTAATACTATTTATATATTTGAAAGGTATAAAAGGTAGGAGTTAAAAACGAAAAACAAACCTCTACATGTAGATATTTACTCAGAACAGACAATATACAGGGAGAAGACGTTGCAATACAAGCTAATTCTAGCTGCTCAGTAACCTCTGGAGTTTTTATGAGATTTTTTCAGAGCTAATGTTTGAAACATGAGTATCTCTGCATAAATTTCATATACCTTTGCAAAATTATGGTGGGTTGCTTACTTAATGCCCCTTTTGCTCTTCATCCTTTAGTTCTGTAGTATGCTGCAGCTTTAATCAGAATTTTGATGGTTGCTGCTTTATGTTTCTCTCAGAGCTACGCTTTCAAAACTGTCTTCTTATCCTGTAGCTGAAATCACTCCATACATTTGAAAGGAAACTGAATTTTGCCAAGCTATGTAAGTTGTTCATCTGATGATGGCATCAACATTTGGTATCTTTTACACTTCAACCAAAAATTTTATTAGGTATTTTTTCAATGCTGAGTCTTGCCTTTTTATTTTTAATTTCACTGCCAATTTTGCAGTGGTTCTAAGTGAATCTGTGGGCATTTTAGCCTGTGGTCTTGCCAGAACTTTGCGAATTACAATGCATATATGTCTATTTATTCAATATCCATCATATAATATCTATTTGGAGAAAGAAACTTTTCTTGTAGTGCCTCTTAACAAAGCACAATTTTCCGCCTTTTTTGTGAAATAAAAAATAAAAAAAACAAATTGTGTTTTATTGCGGTATCAACAATGTGAATAAGGATTAACATATTGTAAATGTTCATTTTTCCATGTAAATCAACTTTATCTTCGTTATCACTAAGTGATAATTAATTTTTAACTTATGTGCATTGTTAGGCTGTTAGAATTTTTTGGTTGTTGAAATAAAACGCATTCAATAAATATGACTTAATTTGTCAAGTAATTTACTGGGCCTTTTTTCTTTTCTCTTGAGTTCAAGTGGAACAAGGTCTTCAAGATGGAGGGGGCATATTTGCCTATGGAAAAAAAGTTTGATCGATGTTACTGTGTCTTGAAAACCTGCAGAAGTCCCCTGGAGTTGGCACAGCTGACAAATCTGTATCAGCCAGGAGGAACCTGTTGTGTTCTTGGTTTCCCGTGCATATGTAGGTGCATGCACAGAGTGTTTCTGGTGGGATCAGGAGGAGGGTGTGGATGCCTTCAGCCAGCGGAGAATATACTCAAAACACACACATAAAGATCCACTTTGAGTCTGCTGTCTTCTTTTGCTGGTAGATTTTTTCTGTTTATAATTAAAAAGCCACAAATGACTGCGTGTCAGGAAACTTTTGGAGCACACATGTCCATGGTTAATGGACATAATAAAAGGCTTTATTATATTTATAGCAGGGCATCCTACTGAGTGCGTAGAGGAATGCCGGAAGGATTGATGTATCTGAGAAATGTGTGAAATGTTTTTGGGGAGAATACAGATAAATGGAAAAAATTGCTCAAAATTCTTAAGCTAACAAAGTGGTAAGTGCCTGGATTCGATCCTAGCAGACAAAATCATATACTGCACATCAGACTTTAGCTGTCTAGGAATTGAGGTAGAACAATTTTTAAAAGCATTTATTATTTTTTCTGTAGTTCCAATGCGACAGTTCTTCCCCTTTTTGTGGCTTATTCATATCCTTTATAAAATATCTATGTGCTCTATTGAGAAAACAAAAAAAAAGGGGGGGGGGGGTGAAGGAATAACCACTTTTTTGGGTACCCAGTCACCTGCATGCCACTTGCATTTCATCTGAGACCAAATAAAGCCAAGCATCTTTCTGTGTGCTCAGGGAACCTCTTGGCACCTGGAAGCTTTGCAGAGCAGCATTACGTGGAGTGCTGTGCTGGGGTGCACAACTGCTCTCCCTGCACTCGACTCTGAGGCGTCCTGGGCTACGTGTGCCCTTCCTGCGGGAACGCTCAGCTGGCACCGGCAGATCTGGTGCCTGGTTCTGGTGCTGCCTCTGCTCTGAACTCTGGGCAGCCTTTTGCTGGTTGATGGCCCAAGGCTGGGGCTCCGCTGGCCTTCACGGGCACGGCAGGTGACAGAGGGCATGAACTGGCCTTCAAAACTGCACCTGCAGGTGCTGTGAAGGTGCCGATGCTGTTGGATTGGGTGTCCTTTCTGCCTGCCAGCAGGACAAGAAACAAAAGAAGTATCTCTCACTTCACTGGTAGAGAATTTTATACATGAGCTCTATGTGTGTGTGTAGCTAAACAATATTTAGAAAAAGACACACTCATACACACATATTTTAATTGGGGGGAAAAAATCTTATAAACATATGGGTTCTTCTTCCAAACCGTAAAAAAAAATAAATCATTTAATAGCTGCTATAGCAGAAATATTTCTATTAATGCTTCTACTTCTATATACTTTACATGCTGCTGCTCCTATTTGTTGTTCATGTTTTAGTCATCCAGACATATGTATTTCCAATTTCAAACCTGTGTCAGTGAAAAATAAACATATTAAGATTAGTTTAAAATGTTTTAAGATTATGAACATACTGACTAGTGTCTCAAGTTCATCGTTGCTTAGATAAAAGTATCCACTCGATTTCTTTCTACCTACCTAGTAACCAATTATTTGCTGTTGAGTAAATGGATGAAAATCCTTCATTGATGAAATTTTGTTTCTATCCTGAACCTGTTAAACATGGAGGGATAAAAGCTGGATATGTTTGACAGTGAGCAAATGGCATCTTAAAGTCATAAACGAATCATTACAAAAAATCTCCACTTACAATATAAAGTGCAGTGATTAATTAAAGATGCAGTTTTAACTTATTTATAGCCATTAAAAAAACATACCAGTTTTAACACAAAATAACACAAGCCAAGTCATCCAGGGGAGAGACACTGGCAGCCTGAGACTTGGGGAGCAGGCAATGTGACAAAGCCAACAGGGAACAGCAAATGCAGGCCACCCTTGAAACCTTTGGAAAAGTTCACAGAAGCAAGGATGGATAGAGGTGGCTCTGGCATCCCTGCCAAGATCCGCTTCTTTTTTTGCTCACATACAGACAGTGCAGGAGTGTGAAAGCCCCATCTCTCTAGGATAGCAGCAAACCTGTGTGCTCACTCCTTGGCGGTGGTGCAGGCGGTGGGGAGCTTGCCAACTGCAGAGCATGCTCTGGGTGAGTCAGCCCTACCTCAGGCAAAGAGATGATTCGGGTGAGGGAGAGACAGCAGCAGTTCAAGAGCAGATTTCTGCAGGCTTTCCCCTCCTTCCAATATTTTTGGTTGTTGGTGGGTGAATGCTGGTCCTGCTTGACTGGCAGGTGCGGCTCACTAGAGCCAGGGGGAATGAAGGTGGTGGGAGGCTGAGTGAGGCTCACCTGCTGAGCTGGTGAGTTGTGGCTGCTGCTCCCTGGCAGGTCTGGCTGTGTGGAAGGCTCTCCTGAGCTGCTCCCCTCTGCCAGGGTCACGGATACACATCAGGCACACCATGCTCCAGCCCTGCAGCTACTGGCTCTGTCTGCAAGGCAGCACTTGCAAGGCAAGAGCCATCCCCTCTGTCCCGTGGTATAGTTTCAGGAGCTACAGCTGGTTCCTCCTAAGAGGACTGGTGTAATTTACCCTTCAGAATGGATCTGGTCTTGATTTGAAGACCTCAGGAGCTGGAAAATCGCTGTTGCCCTCAGTAGTTTGTTTGAATGGTGGTTTCCCTCCCTACTAAATCTGCACCATATTCTAAGGAGAATCTGGCTTTCGCTTCCTGATTTTGTCTTTTGTGAGGCTTTTCTCTTCTGGGTGAAAGTTCCAGGTAATGAAGGATATTTTTTCCCTCAGAAGTAGCTGTCCTGATCAAATAAATTTTCCTGAATTGAGGCCTTATTGTTCAGCTGAGGCTGTTTCAAGGAAAAGTTTGCTTTGGCTAGTGACAGAATTCCCCCCTGTACTCCTTTTGAGAGTCCATCGAGATAATGACAGAAAGAGAAGCTTTATAAAGAAAAGACTATTTGCTGCTAGTGAGCCTGGAATGCTCACAGGTAGTATCTGTCACTGTTAAGGTATCCATAGTTTTATTCCGCATAAATGCTACATAATTGTAGCTTTTCATCTCATAGCCACAAGGAATGACGCTCCTTGGCATGGGGTGAAGATCTCTAACAAAATGTTCTCAGAAAAGAGACTTTATTTTTATGAGCAGTCTTAACAGTTTTAATTTGCAAGAGCAGAAATCCAAGTGATGTTCACTACTCCTGTTACAGCACCAGACTAAATGTGCCACCAGCCACTGTCTCCTCGCTGAGTGACGCTGGGCACAACTTTCATCCTGGGGCTTTCTGAGGACCTGAATTCCTTCAGGGTGGGAAGTGCCAGCCAAACACAAACTAAGTGCACATGCATGGACCACAAGCCTTCTTAGACCGAACGATAATGCCCCCTGTGTGGACCCCTCCACAGGCCAACACCAGTCTGAGCCTTATCTGAGGTGTTGTCCGCAGCCCTGTGCCTGCCTGTTTCTTAGCCCACGTCCTGCAGGTCTGTATCTCACGTTCAACTGGATGTACTTCACACCGGGGTAGGACTGTGAAGTACAAAGTTAAATGCTGTCATTGCCTCAAAAGACAACCACTCACAGAGAAGCTATTTTCTATTGCAGTGCTCACCTGTTTGCTATCACACTTCTCTGTGCACTGCAGAGCTATCGAGGTAGCATGGCAGTGCTGGAGGTGATGCCGTACCTTCCTCAGACACCTGAAAATCAGCCGAGCCATTTCGTCCACAGATGTGGGGAGATGGCAGCTCCTCTGTCCTCCTTTGATGCTGTGCTCTTCTTTACAAGGATGGGAGTGGGAGTGGGAAAAAGTGGAAGGACACCATGGAAGCTTGCATGAGCTGGAATGATGCTGAGAGCAACAGAGTTCCTCTGTCATGGCCTTGGGACATGTGCTCCTGGGATGAAATAATTGAGTAGCCTGAGCATCAACAGTGGTGCCTGAGTAGCAACAAGCACCATGATGTCCCCTAACTCCTTCCTTACAAATACACTTCAGAGGTGACCTCTCCATGGCCCAAGTTTGCCGGGTCAGTAGGACTACATGCCCTTGGCTTTGGGAGGACAGAGATCACTTTTTCATACCTTAACAGACTGCTTGTACAGCCTTGATCCATCTTTACCATATGATGACTTCATCATGCTACATGCTACACTCATCACAGTCTCAGCTGTTTATGATCAGAGATGACCAGGGAAGTGTTTGGAATGTGTCAGCCCTCGAGAAGAAAAAATGCAGCAGCTTGGTCTCATTGATATTCAGGAGACTCTTGCAAGGGATGTGGAGCAGAACACGACCAGCGAATGCAGTTCTTCACCACAGGGTTCAGCCTTTGGTTTCTCTAACCAAGCAAGTCTCCTCTGTTTGTATTTAAAGGCCATTTGTCTCCCCTATTTGTGTTTAAAGGATGTTGCAGAATATCGTTCCCTTAATGGATCTATTTTCACAAGCCATTTAGCATCATTTGTTCTGTGTCAACATTGTCCTTTCATTTAATTTCCCCCACCCAGCGTCCCTTCCTGACCTCTGGCCACCCACCACCCAATTTATTCATAGACAGCAACTGCACCCTCTGCGAGCTGGGTGTCCCTGTGCCGAGCCAGCCCAGCCTTGTCCCAACACGGACATCTGTGGCTGCCTGGACCCTCAGTGACAGGCACGGCTGCTGCTCCCAGCGCTGCTCCTCGGCGGCTGCTCCGGGCTGGGGCGAGCCCGCCACCGAGCTGTTGTGGTGCTGCCCTTGGGCAGGAGGCTGCCGGGCCCCGGGGGACGGTGCAGGCGCAGCCCCATCCCACCGAGAGCCCTGAGGAGCACTAACACAGCCCTTCGAAGGAGATGCTCAGCCCCAGGAGAAAGAGAAGTGCTTGCAGCTGCCCCAGAAATGAATGGCTGGGACACAGTCCAAGCAAACCCGTATTCGAGCAACCCCCTCAGTATACAAGGGAAAAACCAGAAGTGCCCATGCAAGAGAGGTAATGAAAGACCACAGCGAGTAGCTACCAGCAAGAGAGGCATATGGACTGATCACAATGGAATGGGAAGGTAGCTGGGGCCATTAGCTTCTCTCTAAATGCTGGGAGATGACAAAACACGGGCTTTGAGCATACAGGATACAGACCAGGGCACAATTCCCCAGTGGAAGCCAGCTGCTCTGGGAGGAAATGAGCCCCAGTAAAATGCAGGCTGATGAACAGCATTGCTTAGCCCTACATGACCACGGGTGCAGGGTGCCCTGCCCAGGCAGTAGTGGCTGCAACACCAGTGAGCCTGGAGCTAAGGAGTTTCCATGCTGGAGAGTGAGCAGGACTGTGGGGCTGAAAGAAGAATTGGGATCTTTTCTGCTTTCTTCTTGTCTTTAAAAATACTTGCAAGGCAGCTGGGTGAATGCTGGTTTCATAATTGATGGACATGGTCTTGGCAATCTCCTTTTTAAGAGCCATTCCTTGTCACATAAATATCATCTATCAGTGCCCATTGTCTCTATAGTGATCTTGAGCAAACAGTTTTATTTCCAATCAGGACATCACACATTGATCTAAACACTCATCTGTAATGGATCAATTTACATTAGGAGAGCAGTATTGTAGCATTGTTGTTCATTATATTGAAAGAAGTATATGTTTAGTTACAGGCTAAAATCAATTAAACAGCCCTGTGCCTTTTGCTGTGAGAAAGTCAACAAGCCAGTAGTGTATCTTGGACAATTATCCAGCTACAGCTCCTCTCAAAAAGGGCTTCAGCATCATCCCCTTCCTCTGAGTTCTCAGTTTCTCCTTCAGAGATTTATTTTGCAATGTTTTTCTTCTCGTGCAGTCTAGTAAAATACTCTCAGCTAAAATGCACACAAGAGAAAAGAACGCAGTCTTGCTCTGCTGTTGTAGAGGGGACTTTCCCAGGGCCGTGCAAAGCCATGCATCCAAAAGAAAAACCTGCACTCTCACCAGAAGACTGCCTGATAACACACAATGGAATATGTTGGAGATGCTGACAAAGATAGGTGATGCTGTTTGTATCTGCATAGGTGAGATCATGATCTCCAAGAGTCCCTCATTTCACCAGAGGAGAAAAGGAGGGAGTGGGAGGAGGGGAGGAATTTGTACATTGGGCTGCTGTTTTTTGCCTTACTGCAAGAGAGAAGACTGCAAGGAATACTGGAGACTTTCTGACAAAGGGAACATAATTTGAGCCGATGGTGTAGCTGCAGAGAGAGCTGGAACCTGCAATTTCAAAAGGAAAACACATAGGGGAACTGCAGGGCAATGCAATGATGGGATTTGAAGAGCTCATCTCTTGGGGCTCTGGTGGATGTGATGGAGGCAGAGGAAGGCATTACCCACCCCAGCCCCTGTCAGAGGCCTGTGTTTGAAGGCAGTGTGTGCTTGTGCCCTGCCTGCTGTGCTTTGTCATCGCAACAGGGCCAGGAGCAGCTGGACTCTGGGCTGCCATGCAATTACCAACTGGCTCCCACTGCTTCCTGCCCACTGGCAGCAACTGACCAAGCTCTCAGGACAATGTGGCAGTGCTGGGAAGGCCAGGCTAAACCATGACACTGCGACACCTGATGACTCTAATCAAGTTTTTTGCTTTTCCTTGTGCAAAACCTGATATAAGTTATCAGCAGGGGTAGACTCTTCCTTTTTCTGTCAGAATCCCCTCACGACTTGGCCTGTGCTATGAAGGGCTTGTACAGCATTCCTGGTTTATATATATATGTGTATGGACACACATATGTTATTTTAGCTTGAGACTTTGTCCACTCCTTTCCTACCACTGCAGTGCCATGCCAACACATTTTACTCTTTCATTATATGCACAAAACACTGCTGCAATGCTAATAATAATAATGAGAAGGAATAGCAGATATTACAAAGCTTATTAGGAAATTGATCTTTGATTTGCTCTTGAATAAAAAGGCAGACTTCAAAACTGCTGAAGCCATTCAGCTAATTGGTTATTGGCTCTCTTGAGTGATTATATCCACCCTGGTTCCACCAAGTTCAGCAGGTCTTGTGCTGGTCAATTAGCCTTTGGCATCCATGAAAGGAAATGCTTCATTCAGGTTTTCTCAGAGCCTGTTTGTGTAGCATAAGGTGGACTGAGCAGGAGAGGTTCCCCACAGTCAGAATCCTGCTCTTGAACTGGCACCAAAAGGGCATTTTTGCTGTACCCCAGCCCTCCAAAAAGGTGGCAGATTCTGCCCCAGGGACTGCCCTGCAGGGGGACAGCAAAGGCCAGAGGGTTTGGGGACAAGCACAGGAGTTTCCTCCAGGGTGACCTTCACCCAGTGCGCCCAGGGCCCGGCTCTCCCTCAGGATGAGCACTGCCAGCGGAGCAGCACTTTTGCCGGCTGCGTGGATGGATGCCCTGTTGCTCAGTCACAGCAGGTCTGCAAACTCACTAATCACTATTGCTTTTATTCCTTCAGCATTTCCAGGGCTGTGCAGAGCTACACAGCTGACGCCATTTAGTGGCTTTTCCTCCACAGTGCTCCGTCCTGCCCTCACCACTATGGCTTGCCAAAGGGCTCCAACACTTGCATTGCTGTGATGCAGACCCTGTAATAATAGTTGGTTACATCCAGAGAATTCAGTTCAGATTTTAAAACCTCATCAAATAGTTAATGACTGACTATTTCAACACAGCAGTTCCTGCAAGACTTGGGAGAGAAAAGAGAGAGGGAGATGGAAAAGTTATTCATGTCCCATCTGTCTGGAATGCTCGTCCCCTCCCTCCCACCCACTGAGTCACTTCCTCCCTTTATATATCACTTAAAATTTTTTCTTTCCCCTTTAGCTTATGATTAACAGGCATTTACCCTCTGCAAATTGTTTCTTTTTTTATGATGCATGATCAGTGTTAGTTAAGGCTCTATGGATAAAAAGAACGTACTGTCCTGCAAATGCACGTATGAGGTAAAATGCAGTATATACTGCACATATGGCCCTGTAAATGAACACATCAACCACTGCAATATCCAGCTGGTGATCCAGCCTTCCCAGCTGAGCTATAGAACTTGCAGTGTAGTGCTCTAGCTATTCTGTTCCCTGGCCCAAAGAACAGCAGTGTACAGGGAGAGGCGCATTGCTCGAACTGTGAGGTGGAGGTGTTTTAGAGCAGCAGCTCAGCCCAGGGAGGGCTTCACTCAGGTCTAGGACCTGACCCAGGTGGGTGTGTTGGCTGTGGCTACTCATATGCCTCAAGGTGTGTTTGTGAGGAGGCTTGGCTAGCTCAGCCCCCTGCCTGTCTGCCAGGGCCTGAAACAGCTCTCTTTCACTCAGCAGGTGGTGAAGGGCTCAGAGGAGAGTGTCAGGCAAGGCAAGACAGAGAGGTGGTCTCCTGGGAGCTCTGCAGCCTGTGGGTATGTGCTGACCTTCCATGGCAAGCAGGGGAGGCTGGGCTACCTACAGTATTCTGATGAAGGAGCAGGAATGGCTACAGAAGAAGAGAATGCTGGCAGGTTCATCCTGGAAGAAAAAAGGATAAAGAGGAGGAGCCTGAACGCCTTCTGAGCATGGATGTGAGATGGTGGAGGTCAGTCTCTAAGCTGTAAAATAGAAGAGGGGTAGAAAAGGGAAACTTGAACCTCCCTGGGCAGGTTATTTGAGTTACTTGAGTGAAGGGAGAGAACATGACGTACTATTATTATGCAGTACAAAAACATTATATGTGTTCCACGTGCTTCAGCCTTTTTGCATGTGGCTCCAAGGGAGGGTGTTTATCTACCTGGCACCTTGTTATTGTAGTGATACAGGAAAGTTTTGCTCTTCAGAGATGTCAGGTTGACACCACTCATTAAAAAAAAAAAAAA
>VZRN01005202.1:3922758-3934567 GCA_013397935.1 Dasyornis broadbenti
AAAAAAAAAAAGTTGTTTTAAAGGCAAGCACTTGAGCAGCTCTCTGTGACTGGGGGGAATCCAAATCCCAGAGAGACAGCAGCATCACCGTGTCCAGCTGTCAGTTGCTGTTCTCTTTTTGTGATCATCTGCAATAAGACTCCACCATCTTTTCTGGTTCCTGTCAACTGTCCATAAGCCAATGGCTGATGCAATAACCTAGGTAGTACATCCACTCTGGGATGCACTGAAGGATGGCACACAGATGTGCCACAGAGCCTCTGCAAAGAGCCAGCTTGGCTCCTGCTGGAGGCTTTAGCTGTGTGTGGGTCTTGCTGGTTCTGCGCCTGCCTCCCACTTCAAGAAACTCCCTGCAGGGGTGCCTCCATGCTGGGCTGGCACTAATCCTTCAGTGTTTTTGTGGGTTTTTTTTTCTTTTTTGCTGTGACTCCGTGTCCTGTGAAAGTCACTCTCCTGGCCCCAGACCTGCGTGTTCTGTGGTGCTGGGACTGGGTTCATGAGCCATGGCCAGGCTTCTGAGTATTTGGCATCTGAGAAGTGACTTTATTTTATACACATGGGCCATGCTGCAGGTGGGCTAAGGCAGGTCCAGGAGCTGAGGGTGGACCTGTATTTGCTGTAACTTCACAAATCGTGGAGCTGAGTGCACCAAAACCTCAGAAGTTTCCCTTGAAGAGCAGGACCAGAGAGGAATATATGGATCTTTTAGCTTTTATGACACCTAATAGGCTGTAAAATGGCCATTGAATTTGACTGCATTTGTGGGAGACTTGATGAGTCCAAGGATGGCGTGTGATGTTACTAGAAGTCAAATAACCACTGATGCTCCTGTTGCTGAGTGGCTTTTTAAAAGGGAAGTTTTTTATTCTCCCATGCCTTTGCTCTGATGGGTAGCTATACATTCCTCAGAATTTTCATCTTCCATTTTAGCTATTCTTCTATTTTTGGAAGCAATTTTACAAGTATGGACAGTATAGCTCCCCTTGTATTTTGTGGCAAATTAATTTAGTATTTCATTTGCCCTGGGGCAACCTTTGGAAATAAGACAATAACCTCAGTTCTTTATTTCCCTGAGAGATGTTAATGATTAACTCTGAAAAGAAAAGTAATTCTTCTATCTGGCCTACATAAACTTTCATAGTTCTATGCAACAGCGAGATATCTTTAGGTAATGTATGGCATGCAAAAAGCTAAGCTCTGTAATGTTACTGTGCAGATAGATTTGGCTCCTGGAGAACAACTTCAGCCTAAGATTTTAGTGCTGCCAGCTGGCAGAAGTGATCATGTATGTGAAACTTTAGGCTGAGCCAGAAAAACCTGAGTTCAAATCTCTTGCCAGGGATTGTAGGGTAGAATGATTAACCTGATTTTATATTTTTGGATAACTATCAAGTGCCCGAATATTTATAGTAATAAATGCCTTCCATATGTGCTGATACTGCATCCATGGAGTGCAATAGCATGATACGGTTATTGTCTTACTTGAAGACACTAATTATAACTAATCCTACAGGCATGTGAATCATGAAACACTGGCCCAATTTCTGTCAGCTTCTGTGAGATGCATCTGACTTTGTTCATGTGAACAATGCAGGTCAGTAGAGAGCTCAAGGCAAAATTCCATGAGTGCTGTGGATCCTGAGGTCTCTACTCAGAAGAAATACAGGCGCTTGATATTTAAGCACTTAAAGCTGCAAGTGGGCACTTTACCAGCTCATACTTTCTGAGACTTCCTTGTAGGTGTCTTAAAGTGTCATGATGTCACTGAAAATAAAATCTTGATCCTACAGGCCACTGTTACGTAGCCCTGTGATCTGCCAGGTCAAAACTGGCACGAGGCTCTCAAGTTCCTGAATTTGTTTGGTGCCTGCTAGACTGGCATGATAACCAGGCTTGGAGCACTGCTGGTGCCCGTTGGGTTGTGGTACTGAGGATGCTCAACTAGTGCAGAGACAGTGCTTCTCCAGGGATGTGATGTCTTGCCAGGTCAAGCTCTGAAACACACCTTAATGTAAAAAAACCTCTTCAGTGAATGACTGTAGAGCTACTTTCTGGTTGGTAATAAAAAGCAACAGAGGAACTGTATGAAGGTTATAATGTTGGAATAAGAAGGCTATAAAAACAGAGAAAGAGAGACTAAACCAGCGTTCCAGCAGTTTTCTCTCCCCCTGAAAGAGGTAAGCCCGCCCAGACGTCTTCCTTTTAAATACTGACTACTGCATCTGTTTTAAACCAAAAATAATACCTTTTGATTGGAAATGTTTCAATAACATTATTCGTGCATTTTATTGAGGCAGAGGTTACAATTATTAGAGTCACCAGGAATTTCAGACATTTAAACACAGCCTTTATTTCTCCAGAGTAAACCACATCCCTGTGCGATTATTCTTCTATCTAAATGTCTTCAAACCAAGTCCTAAACCAGATCTGACATTTGTTGCTGGTGGTCCCTCATACAAATTGGCCCTTGAAATGAACATGTGGGGTTAAACAAATGCCAAGGAGATGGGAGTGGATGCTGAGGGATCCCTGTGGATGCTGAGGGAGGCAGAGCCTGTGTAGGATGCAGCAGGCAGTTCTGGGTAGATTGTGCGGCTCTGAGCAAGCTGCCGCCAGTCTGGTCAGGTACTGTAGTCTGGGCCCTGCAGACTTGGAAAGAATAAAGAGAAGGATTTGTCTGGTCATAGAAACTGCTCCTTCAGCCATGCAATCTCTTTATGGCTTTTCTTTCAGCTGGCTTCTCCCCAGGAGGCCAGCAACTGCATCTGTGGCAGAGAAGGGACTTGGCTCAACAACCAGAATGTCCCACCCAGCATGCTCTGTGTTTCCCCCTAATCTTTTCAGCAAACATTTTTTGAACTTTAATTAAAAAACTGAGACTCTTAAGGAGCCTCTAAGGCCTGAATCCCCTTTGTTTTCTGGCTTTTCTACAACCTCTATCGGCAGCATGGAGACAGGCATTTAAGCACTTTCAGTTTCAATTTTTTGATGCTTCAAGGAGAGCACAAATAAGAATTTGGGTTTAAATCCATTAAAGTTCTGACATCAATGAGGACAACAAACTTTGAAGCCAAAGGAGGGGTCCAGCTTACAACCTAGGCTGGGACATAAGGAGGTGAGAGTTTGTTTAGGAGGTGATTTGAGACAGCAGTAATACAAGAGGAATCCTCCTCACCTGGCCAAGGAAATTTCAGCACCTGACTATTTAAATCTCTAGCAAATGCTTGCTGACTTGGAGGGAGTAGGATTAGGCTTATGGTGGAGTGCAAGGGTGACAATTATGACTTCTGTCCTCTGCTATCTGTATCTGGATGTGTTTTCCCCTGTGTACTCTATAAGAAAAGATGCTGAGAAACCTGAATTGGGATGTTGGTAGCTCCAGAGAGAGGGGGGTTGCCATCTCGCCCCAAGGGTCTTGTCCCATAGCACTTTGATACTGGTTGTGCACTTCTCCAAGGTCTAGGCTTTCCGATCCTGTCTGAAGTGTGTGTGTCCTCTCCTTTTCCCCAGGATTGCAGCACACCAACTGCTCAATCCCAACGCTCCTCTTCCTCCATAAACCCCCAACAATTTTTAGGAGAAACATTGCTCTTGCTTATTCTTGTGGTGACAATGAGCCCGCAAAAACGAAGGAGCAGAGCAAAATACACAGCTGAAAAAGGTGGGTTTGTAGCCATTGCTCATCTGAGGGCAAGCAGGTTTCTGGCAAGACTGTGTGTGTACTAGTACTTAGAGTTTTGTCTACATAGTGGATCCGGTCTTGAGTGCACTGTCAATTAAGGGCAGCAATTCAAAGTGATTCACAGCAGATTACGCCAGCCAGTCTCTTGATGGAGCACACTCTGGTCCTGCGCCTGCAGGTGCTGCACAGACTGCCAAGCCTGGAGCTAGCCTGCAGTTACACTGTCAGCCTTGCTTAGATCTAATGCTTTATGACAACTGTCTACCTGTAATGTGATAATGGGCTGAAAACCTCTGCAAAATTGATAGGGTCTCTCGCTAAGAAGAAACTTAAAATGTGGCAGGTCTGATCCCTTTCTTAAGGTCTGCATGAGATGCAAAGATTTCTTTGCAGCTCTGAAGTCTGATTGCTCTTCTGCTTCTGACAGAGGGTGACTGTGTTGGTGTCCATGCAGCTGGTGACCTCCTACTTTCTCCCAGTGCAGGGGTAATTGACCTGTTGCATTTTCAGGCACTTTAAATCTGTTTTTAACTTTGAATCCTAAAATACTGTTGGTGTCTACCTGCTAGGGCTTCATCCATTCTGTACTTGTCATAGTCCAGATAAAATAATCTTCTGCCTGCAAAATGTTTCCAGGGTTTACACAATAAGTTCATTATTTTTAATCCCTAAAATACAAGTTGTTACCTAGAAAAATGAACAAGCAGTGTTCTAAAAGAAATTACGCTTAACATTGAGTAACACAGTCTTTTATAGAAGAGGCCAGATTCCTACCCCCTTTTTTCTGGTATGATCCAGGAATAGCACCCTTGACTTTGTGCTAGATCAATGTTGAGTGAGAGGTGGGCCTAAAACACCCTGATGCAGTTTGAGACCCTCCAAACTTGCTATTCAGGTGAAAGCACTGCAGCTAGGAAGTTACAGCCATGGGAGAGGTCGTCCTCCTGGCTCTCAAGAGGCCCAGGTATGTTCCCTGAGAGCTGTGCAGCTGATGGCCAAGATAGTGACAACACTCTACCTAGTTCCTGCTGCAGGACTTGATGGCAACCGAAAGCTCTTTATGTAGCCAAAGTGTCATTGTAGCTGCAGCCTGTGCTGGTCCAGCTGCCCATCTTCCACCGTGGCTAAAACGGGCTCAGGACTGGCATGAGGTACTGGCAAGACAGGATTTGCATGAGGAGAGCAGAGCAGCTGTGGTCTCCCGAGGTATTTGGGCGATGTGGGGGGTTGGCAAGCACAGGTGGGAGTGGCTGCCGGGATGAATGCCAGGGCTTTGGGCGGGATCAGGGAGACGGGCCCTCAGGGCCTGCTCTCCACACCAGCGGGCCGGCCCTGGCCTTGGGTGTACTGCTGCAGAGCCGGGAAGTGGCTCCCGAGGCTGTGGACTGTGCTCTCCAGATCAGAGTCCCCTCCAGAGAAAACAGGGATGTTTACACAGAACACAGCTATCCTAACGGCCATGTGATAATTAAGAGGCCGGAGGCTGCTGGATAAACCCTTCCATACGACCTCCTCATCCTCCAGAGTGTAGGCCCCCATGGTAGCTCTGACCCCCATGCCATTCCCTGCCACATCTGTGGGCTTATCATGCTTCTTACAGAGCCGGTAAACCCATTAGCTCTGGGTAAATGATCCCTGGGCTGTCTTTAGAATAATTAAAACCACAAGGCAAACAGTTACTCTGGACTATCAGCAGCATATCAACAAAACTTGTGTCTTGAAATGTGTGTTCAATTTCTGTTATTAAAAGGCACAGAGCCATATGTGAAACATTATCATGCATCTTTGTGAAATTAGCAGAAGTATTTGAACAACCATTTTGTCTTTATCAAAACAGTGCCTTATTATTTTTTCATACTGTGTAGGAAGGTGAGAGAGCCTTTGGAAGGCAGGAGGGCTCAGGCAGGCAATCTGACTTCTGTAGCCCCTGACCACGACTGTTTGCTGCGCAGAGGCACACACTGCCTGAGGAGCCCAGATGGTGCGAGCCATGAATGGGGAAAGAGAAATAACATGAAGAGTCCTGTGCTGCTTTTAATCCTGAAACCCAGGACTGCTGGTTTTATCAAACTCCTTAATTGCTTTACTTTGAGTAAGGCTTTTACAATATTTGACAAATTTAGTTCCTATTAAGGTAAATAGAAGTTTGACTATTGATTCAGTGGGAAAAGAAAAAAGACCAATGCTGAATGTGCTTTGAAATTCCTACAACTTATGCTTAAGAACATATGTTAGAAAAGTGATGTCACTGCTGACTGCTTATAAACTTTCAAAATAGCATTAGACCTTTAAAAAAAAAATTATCCTTATTTTTTTGGACTGTCTCTCTGAAAATGGCATAAGAACCGCTTAAGAGCAAGGGTTCCTGAAGGAACGGGAAAAGGAAGAAGAGCTGTTTCTGTTTAATAGTGACCAATAACTGCGGGCAAGGTCAACGTGTGTCATACAGCCAGGCTTGAAGAAAAACATGGTGAGAAGCGTTTTGGCATTTAATGAACACTTTAAAAACCACTTCTGAAACAAAAAAACCCTCCCTAAATTATTGATCTGTTTGGCAGTGCATTTGGCAATTGACACTAGCATACAAGTCCTTCCTGTGGACCAAGTGTCCTTAGTTCTGGCATTATGAGGACGTAGTTGGAGTCTTTTTCGCATGTGTCTAGTTTTGTGCATGTGTGGTTTCAAGGGTGGTGAAGATAAACAAGATCATATTTGGAGAAGGTGGTCTTTAAAGAAAGTACGGTTGCTTCTTGTCAGACCTAGTTATCAGCCAAATAGATTGAGATAAGGCAAACAAAACTCTGCTTAGTCAAAGTGAACAACAACATCCCTTGGTTGTCAGAGCTGAATCAGCAAATATAAAAAAGCTAAATACAGCCAACCCTCCACTTACAACCCACTTGTGGTTTTCACGCTGACAACCTAGTCACTAAGTATAAATGGTCCTCCCACTACTGGTTTGTCTGCGTGTCAGGTTATATTCAGGGATATGACTGCATCACTAGCCTTGCAATCTTAACTCGTGTTTTTTTAAACTGAACAAGTACATTGGAGCTTTCTAACAGTGCCAAGTATCTCTGCTAGAATATATTATGGAGGATTCATGTAATAACAAACGTGAAGGATTTCTGATATGAAAGACTCTTGCTTATAATATTTTTTTAGCTCCAAAATGGGGTTAGTTTTGTTCTATAAATGCTTACAGTCTAAACCCATGTATCTCCAAATATGCAGTGGCCAGAACTATAGGCTCTTGATACATCTATATTATAGACAGTAAGTTTAGCATACAGTGATATGAGCCCTGATTACACAGACGTGACTCTCTTCTTTATTAATGTACAGCTTATGTAGAAAAGGCTTTTTTCTTTTCCTGGAAAGCTGTGGATCCTCACTGAAATTTGACACTGCTTTTCTGAGAGAACCTTTTGTGGATCCTTATTGGGCAGCTCACAAATTCGTAGGGTTTAGTGGACCAAAGTGAATCAGGAGAACAGAGAGAAGCTTCAGAATTAGCACTTTAGCTATATTTGTGTATTAACAGCTGTTAATATATAATTTCCACTTGTAAATGAATGTATCGTCATTGCTTTGTACATTAGGATTCGGTCTCTTTTACACATTACGCAGCGCCAAATGCAGAGAATTTAGGATTTCTGCTATCTGGAAAGGCAACTGAACAAAAATATTTTCAGAGACACTTTTGGAGTGCATAGCAAATTGCACCTGAAGCTTATACGAAACGGTACAATAAGCTGCCAACACCTCTAAACATCACTGTTAGCAAAAGGTAGACATATTTTAGGGTGTAGAGAGAAAACCATACTTTGTGTAAGTTCTGGAGGCTCAGCAGTCATTAGAAGAGACTCCTGTGCATTCCCTTGTGTGACATCAGGCTAACTTGCAAAATGCAGCAAGGTTTCTGCTCTCGCAGAAAGACCTTTTCTCTGGTGCTGCCACCATAGAATTAAGACAGGAATAGAATTAAGGGAAGGGAAACACAATCCAGGGCTGTTGCAGCCGTCTACCAACCTGAAGATGCCATGGCATGAAGCATGTTTTGGTTTTCACCAAACCAGGCTCAGCTCAAATAGTGTGCCTTTTCCCCAATGTCCTTGTGCTGCTTACCGGTGAGTGCTGTACTGCAGCCCATGCTTCCTGCAGCCCAACCATAAGAAATCCCTCCTTGTCATCGCTCCTGTAACATGACTGGCTGGTAATTAATTGGCAGTGCTGTACAGGAAAGCTAACTGAACAGCTCAGGGACAGAGCCTAGGCATAACACTGCATGTCCAGCCTTGGGAAAATGTGGGCAGAAGAATCAGGAAAAAGAGAGGAGAAAATCCACTGAAGTCTTATAGGGTAAATCTCTGCCTTCCTTTTCTACTGGGTGCCTAGGCAATGGAACTGGAAATAGCTGCAGAAGAGCTAATTAGTTGGGAGAAATAACATACATGAAAGGTGTGTGTTTAAAGCAGATAATGCTGCGGTTGGCAGTGAGCTCTTTCATGAGACTACCAAGCAGGAAGGGGACAAAGCTCAGGCCTAAAGAAGCAACTCATATTTTCACCTACATCAGGGAATGATCCAATCACCAGCCTCTGCAGCTGTTTCAGCTTCTGCTGCCTTTTGAATGCTTCTCCACACATCTTTTCCATGACAAAAGTTGGCAGCTGCAAGTTGTCTGAATGCCCCTGCTGCTTGGAGATTACCCACCTGGGTTTCAGCCCCCCTCACCTCAAATGCAGGCACTCTGATCAGCACTATCACCTCTGGTGTATTGGCACTACTGATGTGGGTTCTTTTTCTCATTTACAAGATAAGTTTTTCTCTGGGTATGCTCAACATGAGCATCCAGGAGGAGCAATAACGACATTAATTTATCCATTATAGAACTTAAATATCTGAAGTATAAAATATTATAAGTCCCAAGAACTGAAGCTGAGGTGTCGAAACATCTCCAGCTGGGACAAAGTTAACAGTCAGAGTCTGATAAGCTGCAGTTTGGCTCTGTTTGCAGTGGAGATACCAGTCTGGAAAACTGCCCAGTGTGCTCTTGCAAGAGACCTGTAATTAGCACATGACAGCCACTTGTAGCATATCTGAGGGTAAAAAGAATGTGACAAACCTCATCTCCTTTCAGCTGTTGCAGGCTCTTGATCCTTAACTCTTTACAAAGCTGTGGGAAGTCCTTTAATAAAAGCTCTCAGTTACGCATTTGACAGAGATTCTGAAGGCCAGCAAGTTGTAATGTCGGATGCCAATTGATTATGGAATGTTTCTGCAAATTTACAGCCCTGTGATCCACCCTGTATCAATATTATAGTTGGATGTCTTCTGCAGTTTTGTATAATCAGCATCTTATTAAATCCACAGCATCCCTGCATGCTCTGCGTAATAGTTTCTAGAGAGCTGGATCACAGTGTAAGCGCTGCATGTATGGGAGAGTGGAGGTGACTTTTACTGGTAGCACCTACAAAGGGGATTAAGCCTTACAAGGGGACACTAGAGAATCTCTCAGGCAAAAAAATAATTTGACATGCTCTAGCTGGGATAGCTGTTCTACAGCAGGCCTGTATTTAGTGGGAGTGAGTAACCAGGGATGTGATGGGTGCAGTGAAAACACTGTTTTCAACACAAATCCAAAACAAAGCATGATAAAGCTGTGATGGAGAAAATTACCCCATCCTAGCCAAAGCCAGTATAGCCTTCTGAAGGGACAACTTGGAGTTGTTGCCTCTGGTTTTGCTTCGTGTGTGCTGTAGTTACAGCCCAGCTGACCTGCAGGCAGGCTGGGGACTGGCTGGGGTTTGAACAGATGTGCAGAGCAGCTCGCTGGAGCAAGATGGGAGTGGGACAGCGGCTGAGCCTTAGTGTTTGCAGACCAAATAATTAGCCTGGGCAGAGCACCCTGCTGGACTTCAGGTACCCAGTGGTCTTGGGTGTCTGCCCTAAATTCACACATTCACCATCTTTGCCCAGTGCAACTTGGTAGTGGAGAATCAGAGCTAGAAATATTCTGTATTTCTCTGTTTGGAGTAGCTGTAGATTCTCCTTTGCATTTGCAGTATGGCCATCTGGAAGAAAAGGGCATAGAGGCTTTCTGTGCTCTTCCTAACAAGGGGAAAGTTTTAGGTTCTCTCGGCCAAACCTCAGTACGAGGCAGGAGAGCTCAGGTAATGTTGCAGCTGTATCAATTTGCCTCATTTAGAATGTATCACAAAAAAGTTTGAGGTTTAGAAAGAAGAGATGTGTCTAGAAAGCGTCTCTTCATTTGTGTTTATTATAATGTTGTGTAAAATGCATGCTCAATTGCTGCTAAATTGCTATAATTAATTACATTATACCTTGAACAACTGGTAAAAATGTATACATGTTAGAGCTGGACCTGGAACTTCATGTCTGAGAGTGCTTGTGTTGTCTGGGAGCTCAGGCACTAAGGACTCTGCAATAAAATATCCTTTAAAAGAATTTGGGCTCCCACAAAGGAGCTAATACACACCACCACCATCCTCAAAAAAACCCAAAACTCACAGTGAGTGTTAGTCAGTGCTGTCAGGAATGCACTAGCAGAAGCTCTGCTTTTTTGTTGCTTCTCAGACCCAGACATATTTGTAGCTTTGTATATAGTTCTTTCATATATTTGAAGTTGTTTTACCAACTATTAACAAGAGAATGATATCTCTGCTGAAGTCCTAGCTAGAATGTATTTTCTCCCCCTACACTTGTTTCTTTGGGGATTTGGTTTTCCTATTCCTGTAACACAAACTTGAAATCCTAATGGCTGAGTACACCAACAGACCACTGGGAGAACTAATGTTTAGGCTGTACTAAAGCATAAACTACTCTTCCACCTGCAGACCCACGTGGAGCTGGGAACCTGAATTCATAGCTGCTCCTAAGTTACTCTAGCAAACATCTTGCACTAAGCTGGGGAGACAGCCAGCTCCACTTGCAGGGGGTTCCTACTGACTGCAGTGTGACTTCTGGGCCAGCAGTGGCTGGGGGACACATCTGCAGTGGCCCTTAGCGCAGGTGTGGCAGTGTTCAGCTTCTACAGCCTTCCTGGTTTGGGGAGCAGGTGTGGGAAGCCAACACAGCCTGAGAAGATGGCTAAAAGGATAGTAACAAACAACAGAGTGTTCAGTTCACCTACAGCCCTATATCTGACTTACTGAAATGGTCTGGCACTGTGTGTGGGTGATGGATGCCCCTGCACTGTCTTCAGCACGTACTTTCCTAGGTCACTCTGGAAGTTCTCCCACTGGGTGCCTGGCTCCCTGCACAGACCTTTGGGCTGTTATTGAACTAGGATTGTTCTGTTACAAAGGTGAGTCCCTCCCTTCTGTGTTGAGGGTCCCTGTTGTCTCCAGAAGCTTGAGCTGAAGTCTGCTTTACAGATCTTTTCCAAAATTCATGCTTCAAACGCTGTTTTGGAGTTTTCTGTTGTCCACTTCCCATGCAGAAAAGAGAGCGGTTGTTACTCTGTTCATCCATGTTAGAGTTGTCCATGGTCGGACTTGTGTGAGCTGTAGCCCTTAGCAGCTCACAGCAGTTCCAGCATGTCAGAGTGCTTCTTGGTACAGGAATTTTGTAACATCCCCGGACATCACCCCTATCTGGCCAGAGACAAGTGCCCCAAAGCACCAGCCGGCACAGCAATATTCTTCTGGAAGCCAAGGCTTACAGGTAATGTCACAGTCAACCTGTCTTTCAGTTGGGCTCTCAGGCTTTGGGAGAGAAGGGAAATGGCAACTTATGCCCTCTTCTGCTTCACGCTCCAGTTGGCCTCAGATCTCCCATTTGGCAGAATAGGTACGTTTAATGTGGTTTCAAATTGAGGGTCACAAATTACTTGTCAAACGATTTGCCCGTATTATGTTGCACTTTAGACTTTCATTCTCAAAGGTGAACACTGGTATATTTACGATCTTCTGAGGGAGAAAACCAGAATTTAATAGGACTTGCTAAATAGAGCAAATGAGGCTGCAGTACACTTTCCCTCTGTTATATATTAAACTGGTGTTATTAAGTGTTAACTTAACAATGTATTGTATGGACAGCTAAAAGGGGCCAGGAAAAGTCTTTGTGTAAAACATGTAAACAGCTAGGTTTTTTTTTTTTTTT
>VZRN01005202.1:3934589-3972089 GCA_013397935.1 Dasyornis broadbenti
TTTTTTTTTTTTTTTTTTTTTTTTTTTTTATTGGAATCATTAACTGCACTGTAGTTAAATCCTTTGTTTTCATGGCTGGTTTAAATTAAATTAGCAGCATTGTGATTTTTTTTTTTTTTTAATATGGCAGCTTTAATACATATCGAAAGGTTTAACAGAATAATTTAACTATGTATGTTTTAAAGGTTTTGTAGCTTTTTTAAAAATTGATTTACTAAAATTTTCTCTAGGTAAAAGGCTAGGATTGTCTAAGGCCAGTTCAGGGGAAGCATATTAACATGTCAATTTCAGTGATACTTATCACTGAAATTGATAAGTATCACTGAAATTGATAATACAATCCAGTGATATTCACTCATTTTAAGTACACACACAAAGGTGGAAATGCACAGAAATTGAGAATAAGCTCTTAAGATGAGTTCTGTGGGACTTAAGTGACCAGTGTACATTATATCTCAAATATTTGGGTATGTAATGCCACAAGTTTTCTAAGGCAGTGCTCAGTTAGTCTGTACCTTAGTGTCTGTACCTAAGCAAACAACAGATTTAACAATGCAAGAATATGTATCATTAAACTATAGAGCATTACACTCAGTCCTGAGGGCATTCCCTGTGGTTTTTATCCAGACCAGACTCCAGGCATTGAGTATTTATGGATTCTGTCTCAGTGCAGCTTCCCTTTTCAAGAGGAGGGCTTTTCTGCTCTGGTGTAGCCCTGATGCCCTTGAGCAGCTGTCACCTTGGCTTCCTGGACAGAGTAGAGGATGTCACCTTGGGAGTTCTTAACTTTCCACTTTAGCTTGTTTCGAAAAACCTCTTTCACACTGAAATGACATATCTTAGTTAAACTCATGAAGTAATGCTAGGGACTCTGCCCCAGCTGGTGTTCCCAGAGAAGTTTGGGATCTGGCCATTCTCAAGGCTACTGTAAATCTTTCTCCAGACAGGCCACTTGCATGTTAGCAAATGGCAGGAATGTGGACTAAGATGTTTCGATTGTTTTTTTTTGTTGTTCTTTTTGTTCTTTTTCCACACTTTCAGACCACTGTTCATTGCCAGTGAAATGCTATGGCTGTCACAGCATGGGCTGCCAGACACACTCAGGGGAATGTCAGGCTTGCCAAGGCCCAGCATGTTGCAGAAAGGCCTTGATGCGTGAAGCTTGGTGGTGGTGGAATTGCAGGATCCCCACCCACAGCCGTGGTATTACCTTTCCACTTTGCACCAACTTTAGCTGTAGTGACACAGGTCAGCCCCATCTGTGGCTGAGACACAAGAGGGTCTGTCTTCTTTCCTTCTCTCATCCTCACATTGCACTCAGCTCTTGTTCCTGCTTTTTTCCTGCTTGCTTCATCCTTCCTTTCTCCTACGCATGCACCTGGCCATTGCTGCCTTCCCCATGTGCAGATGGGGCTGTTCAATAGCCTGTGTTTGTGGAATGAGCTAATTTAAACACACACATTTGTCTCTTATATAAATGTGTTTATATTGTTTTTATGTGCTTTTGTGTAAAAGCTGGATCAAATAAACCTGAGCCCTGGGAAGGGTAGTAGCATCTGCTGGATGGACAGGCTGCTGGGATCCAGTGGCTGGGGTTAAAGTAGAAGCTCCTAACCTGAACAGTTGCTGACTGGGCAGTAAAGTACCTGCACAAGCTCGTCAAAATGCTCTTAAATAAATGTAGATTGACCTGGTGAAACCCTTTCTGGAATTGGTCAAACACTGGAGGCCACATTGTACAGGCAACTGGAGAAACTCAGAGCACTTCCGTGGCAAGAGTTTTAAAAAGTTGATGGTGTAAGAGGTGGCTTGTGGCCCCATCTAGAAGCATTGGTGTGAGTTACCTCTGCCACAGGTCATTGCTCTCCTGTGCACTCCTAGAGCAGCTATTCCTGCACATCCTCCTAAAACAGCTGCCAGGGAGCAGTAAAGGCAGTGGTGGGCAGCAAGAGGCAGAGGGAGAGTGAGAGACTGAATATTACCCTCTTTCACTGGGAGAGGATATTCAAACACCTAAGAACAAATATCTTTATGGTGAAAGTGGAGGAGAGAAAATATAGAAAATGTCCCTGTCCTTTCCCTGCCTTTCTGGAAACACTTCAAAAGGAATGAAATGGGCAATCAGTAAATGATTCTGCTAAATACATTGCTGATCTATCAGCAAAGTCAAATGAGATTACCTGAACAATTTAGAGATTAGGAACATGGCAGAGTTCTAACCCTTCCCCAAGGGAGGTACACCCACAGTTCGTATTTACTGGAGCACGAAAATACAGTTTATTTCAGTAGGAGACAGTACGACTTTCCAGGCAGGGCTGGGTTCCCTTCAGGAGGGTCTGAGATTTCTACAGAAGGTATTTGATGGGTGAGGTCACTGTTTCCAAGGCTGTGCTAAAGAAGGAGCCGGGACAATGGCAGTAACTGGTACCCCAGATAATTTTAGGGACTCACTGCAAAAATATCTCCCCACAGAGCTGTTTGCTGGGTTCCCTAGACTTTAAACAGACTTTCTAACATGATTTCATGTTAGAAACAACAGGAATCTTTGTCTTCTGTGTTTCTTCGAGGTTGGGACTGTCTTTCTAGCACATAGTTTGAGGTTCAGAAATTTACCTAAGGCTACTCTCTTCCCATGCAGTAATTAATCATGAAGAAACTGTTTAAGTAACAGACTCCTCAGTGCCTTCCTTCTGTACTGGAGAATGTGGAAACATAACTTGAGGCCCAGGCAGGCTCTGATCCCTCCAACAGGGCTTTGCAGGCAAAGCATTCATGCATAGCCTCACTATCAAAAAGGAGCTCTCCTTGGAGCAAAGCTGTTCCGTGTCTTGGTGTCCAGAGCCTTCAGTGAGGTTAGTTGGCTCCTGCCCTCAGACACAGCGAGTGAAATTCTGTGGTGAGCAGGGCAGGCATTCAAAAGGCTCTCTGGGCACTTGCAAAGCCTGAAGAGTAAAAGCCTGAAATATTTGTGATTGGTTGGGGAGTACTCTTATTGCCTGATGTACCATTGACCCTTTAATTCTTGTTTTGGTTTCTGAATTTGGCTCTAAAATTGGTGGGAGAAAATATCTGAAGGTACCAGTAAATATGGTGGTAGCAATGTTCTGCTTTTTAAATTCATTTTATTTTTAAGAGTAGCATCAAGGTACTACAGAGATATATTTAGTGACTTGTGCTGTTCTGGTCAAAAACCTAAGTATTTTAAATGTTTCTTATAATGTGTGCAAAAGCCTTTGCTGGTCTGTGGAGGGGGAATGATTGAAACAAATATTTCCCTATTTTTATTCCCCAGTACTTTTCCCACACAGAGGAAATTTCCTGCCCTCTTCCATTCACTCCAAGGGCTATCTAGAAAAGTTTTATTGAGAGATGCTTGAAGAGAAATACAGAATTCAGAACATCCTGTGCTTTGTGGATATTTCAAGTCAAACCTGAGCAGACTGACATGAGTTTACCTTCTTGCTTTTTTTTTTTTCTTCACTTTTTGTTGGGAGTTTTTTGGGAGGTGAGTGGTTTGTGTGTTTATTTTCCCCACTACAATTTGTGTTTTGTTGCATGTCTTGGAGGGTGGAAGTTCTTGCCTTGAGGAAATGTCCTACCTATTTTGATAGGCATGGGAGCCAATACAAAAATATTATTTTCTGATTTAAATTAAGTTCTTTTTTCCCCCCTTAAGACATTCAGATACCTTTATCAAATACATGAGAAAAGTGAATCAACGCAATGTGTTGTGACTAATCCTGGCTGCTGTGCCTTCCCTGTCACTTCTTGCCTCTTGGCCACTGTGGTTGTTGGGTCTCTTCAGGGTGAGTCCTGAGCAGGCCAGCAAGGTGCTGCACTTCCCTCCTCTGCTTGTTGGCCACGAGCCTGGGCTGAGGCCACCTAGTAGACAAGGATTTGGCAACTTCCTCCATCCAGCTAAGGGCTGGGAGGATGGGATGGGTATTTAATGGAATTACAATCCTCTTGCACCATTCAAGGCCAAATTCTTCTCTTGTGCACTCAATGTCCATGGAGTTAATCCCAACCTACAGTGATGCTGGAAAACTCTGACCTCGACAATTAATTTCCGATTGTAATCCTAAAAGAAGAATGGTTGGCTAGTTTGGTTTTTCTGCCCGTGCTTAAGTGCATTTTGCTTTCATTATGGGGTGTCAAGTTGTTAATATTTATGGAGGGCACAAAAGAATGAAAATTCTGTTTCGTGTTCAATCTGACATCTTTTGGCACCAAAACCCTCTAGTCATGGTAGTACTTCTGTTTCAATTCGGCAGAGCTCTTTCGAGATGAAGTCCTTTAAAGTGTGGTTTGGCTCTGAGGAGGGATTCTATGCAAATAGTATTCAGGGGGTCTGCCTTTATTGTCTAAAATATTAATAATTTCCAGATCAAATGCAGTTTGCCTTGACTTTGTTTTCATGTTCTTTCTTCCTGTTCTGTCAGCTTGGTTAAATGCATTGTGACGCTTTTAAAGTCAACCTGCTTCTTTCCTTGGCAAATGTCCCCCTGTACAGCGAGGTTCTGCAGGCCTCCTGCAGCTCAGTTACCCCTTTCACTCTGCAGAAGGCGAAGAAGCAAGAAGTGACTCCTGGGAGCTGTACCAGAGGAATGAGCTTCCCCGAATGGGTGCACTGAGGCTCTAGGGCCACGCTGTGCTCCGTGAGCCTGTGGTGGGACAATATTCTGCCTTGCTCCTGGAAAGCCCTGCCTGACCACACACCAGCACCTGTCCAGATCTGCTCAGCCCAATCCAAACTTACGAGGTTCTTCCAAGGGTTCACTGAGAGATGATGTCATTGCTGGCATGACGCTGAAATGCTTGGCTCTGGAGGCCTTCTCTGCAGCCCCAGCAGCACAGCCATGCATACTAACGTGAGTGAAGTGACACTGCCTTGAAGGTTCTTGGGTCAATGAAGCTTGTTCTTGTGGAAGCAAAGGAAGAAGACAAAAGTTACCTTATACAGCTCTAATTGTGTGCTTTTGGCAGCAAAAATAATCAAACAACAACAAAACTCTCAAGAAGGCCATGGAGAAGGAGAAATTATTACTGAAAAGTGTATTTAATTCTCTTGTAAAACAGCCCACAGATTCTCAGGATGTTAAGGAACATTGAATGCTGCAAACTGTACCTGCAAGCACAGGTACAGTACATGTGTTCAGATATGTTTACATATAAGCTACTTGCTCATGAGCATACATAATTTGTGATGCATGCTTTGCATGCAGTGCTGAATCTATGAGGTTATAGCAAGGATGCACTATGAAGGAATGTTGACTCTTGAAGTATTTTATAATTCTAATGTTGAAATCACAGTTGTCTGGAAAAACCTTCTTCCAGTAAGTGCCCTATGTTTCCTGCTAAGATTTCATTCATTATTTGCCGTACTAGCTCCAGCATACATTGTATATCCAGACGCCACTACATGTGGAATATTCGTTTAGGCCAGACCTCTCCTGGAATAAAATCCTTTAGTACAGAATGATAGCTCTCTGAGTGCATGCTAGATAGTTTCAAATTCTCATTAATTTTTTTTTCATATGGTTTATGATTGCAATATATTCTTCTATTGATCAGGTACTCTGGTTTAAATATGTTTCTTACTCAGAATATGTGTATGGGGAAAGAAACATGGGTTAGTAGTAAGAATTAAGCACAAATACAAATTAAATAGCAACCTTTGAGCTGGAGGCTTGGTTTGTCAGTGACTTAGATAACCGCTGCTATTGCCAGTGACCCTGTAAGTACAGATGTTCACATTGAATGCTCTCCATCCAGTATCCTCTCTGACACAATCCATGGTAGCATTTAATGCACTTCACACCGGCTGAATGGAGTGGAACATAAAAGTTAATTTGCAAACTTTCACGTTTTCTGCCATATTTCAAAGTCCATCCAGACACTTTAGCTGGGGTTATTGTGCCACTGAATTGTGCCCTTTGATCCAGAGGAAACCAGGCTTAGCTTCTGCCACGCTCTCCTCCTGCTGCAGTATGTGTGAGCAGCCAAGGGCTGTGCCTGTTGTCCAGGAAAAGAGAAACTGTGTCTTGGTTCAGCTCCCTATTAGAATGCTGGTATAAAGCTTGGGCTGAAGTGCTCTGGGATGATTCTACAGTATAGTAGTCTCTCCACATTTTAGTGATCAAATGAAATGGCAGCCTGGAAGGGTCTGTCCCCCAACTTGCAGACAGGATGCCAGTCTTCCCACCCCTCAACAAAAAGTATCACAAATTTGATGGATCTTAACCATCTTTCTTCTTCTTTCAGACTTTTGGTATGGAAAATGCTAGTAAGTGTGTGATCAATGCTTGGTTTGCTGCATGGGAATAGTTATAGTTTCAGGGGAGTCTAGGGGATACTTTATGAGCTATTAAGTAACTCATTAACTGGCAGGCTGCATACTTGACACTAGAATCCCAGGTAGGCTAAGGTGCCTTCTTATATGGTGTGCCAGAGTTTAAAAATGCAGCAAATAAATGTTCATCTAATAGCTCTCATCTCTTCTCCTGCAGACAACATGTCACTTTAAATGGCACAAATTGCCTTTGCTGCTGGACCTTTCCTAGAAAGAATACCTGTTTTCCATATCACTGACATTAATGCTAGATAAAACTTGCTCTGGAAGTGGAAAACGTGTTAGAAAATGGTATTGTTCTATTACTGTTAACACCTTTCTCTTTTTTCTTTTGTTTTTCTTCCTTTTTTTTTTTTTTTTTTTTTTTTTCTTTTTTTTTTTTTTTTTTTTTTTTCAGTCTAAAGCAATAGGTCTGAACGTATAAGTTACTTCTGTCAATGAGTGGTGGCTCATAGCTTTACCTGGAGTTCCTGAGACAGCTGTAGAACATATCACTGCTGTACTCCTATGCCCCCCGTGTTCTGCTATCCCAGCACCTTTCAGTTGTAAGTAAGGTATAGGGAAAAATTATTAGATAGGCTATGTTTACAGATAAACTGAGGCACAGGGCACCTCAGGGTGTTTCCATGCTGCAGCTGCAGGAAGAGCATGAGTGTACATACCCTCATTATCAGTAGCTTCTTAGGACCCTTAACACAGCGGTAGCCTGTGGGAGCACAGACAGCAAGTTAACCTGAATACAGCCATTGCCTGTTCTCTCTTGTGGAAAGTTGTGTCCCCTGGACTTCCCAGCAGGAAGTCCATGCAAAATCGCTTGATTGCATGCTCTGCAGTCTTCAGTCCAGAGACCTGGCAGAAGAATCAGTAGCACCTCATTTAAGTCTTTCATTTTTCATTTGCCAGAATAAGGAATTCTTTCTGATCCTCTGCTCAGGCCAAGCAACCCAAATGGCACAGGACTAACTGTCAGGTGAAGGTCATAGGGGGCCAGCAACAACAGAAGTGTGGAGTTCATAATTGTGTCAGGCCAGGGTGAGTTGTGTGAACAGGGATGCAGAAGCCTTTGCTCCATCCCACATAAAAATGGTGGCATGCATCTTCCTGGGGGAAAACAATACGTAACCATTGCTTTACAGAGTGAATAAGAACAAGAAAAGCCCAAGCCCAGTGCAGCTCAACTCACCAAGTAAGTACAGGGTGAAGCCATGTCAGTGTCTGAGGCGCTCCATCGCATTTCATGACTGCCCATGGATGCTGGCAGGGAGCAGAGCAGAGTGGGCAGCTCCGTGCCAGCACAGAGAATGGACTGGCTGACACAAGGTGGGAAGTCCAGACTGTATTCAATAACAGAGCTGTCAGGCAAAGATGCATTGAAAGTATTAAGCCCTGCTTCCTTGTAGATTGTTGTGTTTAGTGGGAAGTACAGATGGAAAGGAAAAAAATGTGCAATATGATTTCATGGTCAGTGTAGAGATAAATTCTCTTGATAAACTGATAACCTAACTGAACCCACAAACAGCAGGGTTGCCAAGGAAGGCATCTATATTGCCTGTAGGTGACTTGTTTTCAAAAGCGTCTAAGGTGGCATGGAGGTATTTGCAGAGTAAAACAGGTAAACCAAAAGGTATCCTTTTCATTCCTCCCCTGAACCAAACATCGGTGGAGACAAAGTAGCATTTGGAAAAATATGGAAGTTAACCTTCACCATGGCCAAAGCAGATTTGGGATTATACACATGCAGTTTGGTCAGAAGTTCCCTTTAGGGTACTAGGTTTGTGGGATCTTGGCATAGTCACAGTCCTTCGGTGAAGCAAGAGAAGAGAGAAAAGAAGCTGCTCACATTACCCTGCAAAACCAGGAAATTACCTACATCTTTTTCAGCCTACTTTGAGTCCTAGGTTTCCTAATCCAGTTAAAAGATTTTATAATGTGTACTGCATGCAATTCCCAAAAATGACAGTTATAAGGCAACATTATATTATAATGTTCAAAAACATTCTCAACTGGTAATATCAATATTCTCAAGCCCAGCTATTGGTAAACTTGGGCACACCAAAGAGAATCACAAAAATTATGAAAGCGCAGAGTAATTATAAAAAGAAAAAAAAAATTATGAGAGCGTGCTTCCCACTTACTGGTTATGTGTGGGGTTGTTTTTTGTGTGTGTGTATGTGTTTTTGTTTTTTTTCTTTTGCTATTGTTGTTTTTTTGTTGTGGTTGGTTATTTTTGGGGGGGTGTCTGTTTTTGTTTATTTGGCTTTTAAAATTTTTGGGTGCATTGGGCTTCTGTTTTAAGCTTACACAACCCCCCTCCAGTAACTGGGACAGCTTACCCATGTGTGGTTTAAACAAATGCAAGTTAAAATTCTCCCAGGTTCACCTGGCTCATAGTTGATGCTGTAAGATGCTTGACAAATATTGCAAGACTCCTGTTTAATATTTTGTCAAGACTCCCAGTTGCATCCAGCTGAAAGATAATGCATCAGGTTTTGACTGTATGAAGTATTGGGAGGTATGGTGGAAGAGGCTGCAGTAGCAGCTTGTGAATGAAGCAGGAAGAACAGAGTTTGTTCCTTTGGAAGTGACAATGTTTTATTTTTTAGATTTTTCTCCCGCTTTGGTTTGCTTTTGTTGTGAAGGGAAGCAGGTGAGGTTGGAAGGACCCTCTTGAGATCATCTCGTACAATCACCATGTGCAAAGCAGGATCAGTTAGAGCATTTCTGATGAAAAATGAGGCTGGTTATACCAAGCAGTGCACTTGGCATGTCAGAAAATTGCTAGAAGGCAAGGAGGAGGAAGAGAGGGTGATGGGGTCTAAGAAAAGAAAATGTGGCTGGCTTCAATGACTGCACTTCAAGTGTTTACTCTAAACATGCTTTGAATGCCTCTGATTAAGCACCTTTGCATGCCCACCATTAAGGAAGAAAACGTACTTCTGGGATTTTGTATTTTGCTAGGCTAAAGGGATGTCAATGGAGACATATGTATATGTAGTTGTATACACTTTTTATAGCTAGAGATAAGATTCAGTGAATTCTGTACTTAACAAAGGTAGATGGCAACTCTGCAAAACATTTTGAAACCTTTTCTTCAGGCAAACTTCTCTAAGGCAAACTGTGTGGTACACAGCAGCAAGCTCCTTATCTGGAGAGCTCAATTTGCAAGTCAGAACTTCATCTGCAGAGCAATCACAACAAATATGCAGCAGATGCAACAGGCATCATACATGGTAGGTGTAACACACTCAGAGGTGTTGGCTCCCACCACACTTCTGGCCCATGCTGTTGAGGCTAGGACCTAACACGGTGCTTTGGATGATGTATCTCCCAGTGCACTTCAGTGAAATGGGGTTGTTTTTAATAATGTGCAAATGTATGTGACACATGCAAGATGGAGATCATTGGCTGTTCAGCATTTAGAAGGAAATAGCAATTTCTTCAGGGACAGACTGACAAGCTGGGACAAAAGATGAAAAAATTGTGGTGGTCAAACGTGTCTCCAGTTGCCTGTACATCATGAGAGGCCATTTGGCAGACTCTTTGGGAGAGTGTTCTAGGAGTAGGCTGTGGCCAGTAGTGCTGTCTTTGCCTCTTCACTTGTGCTGTGCTGAGCGTGTCAGCTCTGTGCTGCAGCAGCTTTGCCCTGTGACAACATTTGTTGCACCACCTCCCAGTGGCTCCCACAGGAGCAAGAAGCTGGAGGTGTACCAGCAATCCTAGTGAGCTACTCTGGCCTTGGACTGTTGGTGGTGAGGAGCCAAAGTTCCTGTCTAGCAGGAAGTCTAAGTGTTTAAAAATTAAAATTCACTTGTAATCAAAGTGAAAAATGAAAATCTCAGCATCTCGTGTTAAGCAAATTCAGGGAAATGTTGATTATTTCCCTAGAATTTTTTCTATTAGTTTTAATGTTAAAGGTAATGGTCATATTAAATATTGAATGCATGGCTACAAAGGGTCAATGTAAATATTTACTGTAGCATTAACTATATGATATGATTCCAGTGAAATGTTTGGACTCTCTTCCCCATTACAGTTTTATCATAATTGACATGTTTCCCCAAACATTTTGGTTTGAACAAAATTATATTGATCTTTTTCAAGAAAAACTGTTTAGTCAGCATTTTCCCAGGAAGCTGTGGCACACGGTGGAAGTCAGTCTGACCTTGTCCCTTCCAACATCCTGCAAACAGCTCTTCTGTTGGGTTGCTCTTCCCAAGTAAAGTCTTTGATAATATTGGGGAGACATTGTAATCCAGGGGTGCTTGGTTTGAATCAAGTGGTGCTGTGAAAGGAATCTGGGGCTGCTTAGCAGGAGAAAGGAAAGCAAAATGCTTTTGCTATGGACATAATAACAACAGAAAGGGGGGATGCTAGAGCCAGCTCCCCATAGACATTCTCATTGTGTTTTTTGAGCTAAATTGATGGGGGTGAGGCCCCAGGTGCCTTTAAGAATCCATCCCTCGATGTGTTGCAGTCTTGCATGGCTGTGTCAGGACTAGCCCAGCCAGACATGCCAGGGTGGGGTTGTAAACCATGCTGGAAAACCCTGGACAGTGGCTCAAAAATGCCCAAGTGTCAGTTTGCCTTAAGCTCAGGCTGCTGAAACCAAGTTGTTCTGATTGGGTGGGCTGGCCATGCCTCAGCAATCACTGAGCAGCTTTGTTGCCAGGGCTCCATGATGGGTTTGATGGAGTCTTGTAGGAATGCTGGAGCCCTCTTGCACCTGCCTCTTCCTTGTGCATCTCAAGGCTACTCCCCCTGCATGTCCCTGGCTTTTGGCACTCTCCCTCCAAGTCTTGCCCACCTCACAGGCAGCCTCTGGGCTAGCTTGCATCAGGGCTTATCCTGTCAAGGGATGAGCAGCTCTCTGTGCTGAAGCAGCTGCTGTAGGATGAGGTCCAGGCAAAGCTGCTTTGTACCAGTTTATGATGGGCTGAATAATTATCCACTTCTGCAGAGAGGCAAAGTCTTTCCTACTGTTCCTGCTGTCTGTGTGTGGTGGAATAAACATCTGTTGGGCAGTTCTAGTTTGCAAGTGAGGGCAATTACCCGTGGCACAGGTGTGTTATCCTCTGAAAGCTTTTATTTCTCTCAAATGTGGACATGCCTGCAAATAATTTGAGGCACTGCCATTATTTAGCCTTACACCCTACAGAGGATAATTACTGAGCTTTTTTCCTTCACCTTACTGTATCTTTGTTTTATCCACCAGAGGAAAACTCCCTCTTATGCCCCTCCCACTTGCCACATAAAAACTCTTTGAAGTGGGAATACAAGTCACAATAAGTTTATTGTTAAAGTAAATTAGCACTGAATGAGAACACAGTGTATCTTTATAAGCCAATATGGTTTTTGGAGAATGAGCCATTAAATTCCAGTAGTTTGACTCCCGTTTGTGCTTCACTGCCGACTTGTGTGAGTGTCTGATAAGAATCAGTGGGAGAATGAACTGACCATCTCCTGCAAACAAAACACTTTTTCTGAACTCTCTGTCTGCAAAACAGAGAACCTTTAGGGTTCTGTTTCCTTTCATTGCAGGCTGCATCTGCAGATGATTGGAAACATACCTAAAAGTCCCAGGATGTTCAGATAGAAAGCCTTGGAAATTCAGTTCTACATCAAACACTTTGAAGTTCATTCCCATCTCTGCAAATGACTGATGGAAATGACTGATCATCTGAAACTTGTTAAGAATGTAATCCATGAACTCCCTAGTGGCTTTTGGATCACTTGCAGTGAGCTCTCCTGAAATAAGGGACATTCATTTTCCATCTCAGTTTTGCTCTATTATTGATTGGTGGGAATCTGAAATGAGATAAAAATCTAATTAAAGTTTCTTTACCTACAGTAATTTAAATAAATTTTAAATTGCAGCCTGGCATCAAGTGATGCCTAAAATAAGGCAAAAATAGCAAAGAAAATTGTGGGCTTGAAAATTCCAAAGGAAGTTGACATCTTTGAAACACAGCCTAGCCCTGGACTCCAGTGCTAGTTTACTTATCTGGTTATTTTCTGGATCCTGGGGTTCATCCTATTCTTGAATGTGGTAGCAAGTTTGACTGAAGAGGGGCAGAGGGAGCATGGAATGCAATTGCTAGCTCCATGCTTTCTGGCCCAGGCTCCACTTGTTTTGGCATGTCTTTAGTTTGTGCTTGCAGAGCACTCAACAGGGCTGGCTTTGAAAATCTCCTTACCACAGGGCATTCCTATATTGCCCGATTTCCCCGTGATCTTTGCAGGAAACTTGAACAAATTCTCACTGTCTGCTGTACCTGGCTCATGAGAGAGCAGTGGAAGGGATTTCTGTCCTGGCTTAACATACTGGTATGCAAAAAGCAGTGCCAGGATCTGGTGAGCATGACAACATCTTAAAATGGCCCTGTCTGCATCTGCAGTGAGAGCTTAGGAAAAAATTGACAACTTTACAACTTCTCTTTCCATGGGCTGTTTAAAGCTGGTACAGGAGAAACTGGAGAGTTTATCTCTTTTATTAGTTTAGACTCTGAACTCTCTATACGTGCAGCCTCTCTTGGTAGGGCTATTACATACAGGGTGGAAGAAACCCAGCTTTGCCTATCAGATCTCTGGTTGCTGGGAAAGAATGGCTTTCCAATTTTTTACAGTTTTCCCTGAGGTGGCACACTGGAGATGGTAAGAAAACAGAGTCCTTTTAAAATCATTGCAAATTCACTTTTTAGACTAGGATACATTGATCTTGATGGTTGAAAAAAAAAAAATCCATCAGACTATTTATGTCTTAAGAAAACAAACCTTCTGAAGTGAAATATTGACTTGCTGTGGGCGGTGTTGAAGCCCACTAGAGGCTAGAGATGATAGTGTCAGTCTTCCTTTGGGCTAGGAAAGCATCAGCCCACTTGGTGTGTTGGTTCCCCACAGGGTCCAGTACCCCAGCTCTGGGACACTGTGGAGGCCAGCAGCCCAAGGCTTGGAATCCAGGACTGGATGGTGTGAGCTGATTTTTCTTGGACTGTGACAGTTTCTTAGGGCTGCAGTAGCCCATGCAACTGGCAGACATTGCTGCAGCCCTCAGGTTGCTCTATTTAGCACTGGGAGATCTGTGCAGTGAAATATTTAATGCTGTAGGAACTGAAGTGCCAAATGCAATCCACTTGGGAGCACAAGGCCAAGTAAAGCATTAACACCAGAGTTAAGACAAACTAATTTAGGAATACCTAATATTGTTGACTTTGCTTGCACAAAGTGTCACTTTCTTTGAGCTTTTATTTTCTCTCCCAAGAGCAGGTTTAAGGGCAAACACAAATATTAGTCATCTTTCTCCTATTAATTATTGTTAAAGATTTAAAGGGTCATAGACTTTGAAGTTAATGCCCCATTCAATGTGGGAAAAAGCAAAACTGTACATCCCCAATGGTGTTGTTCTTTCTGGCTGGCTGGTTGATCACAGACTGGCTGTCCTGCCTTGCGACATCGGCAGCACATTGTGTTACTTCAGGGCAGTAATTGTGAGATGAAGAGGGTTTCAGATGAACAGAGGGAGTGAGTGAGCATGGCTGCAGGTGTGCAGCACACGTGCGTGTGTGTGCACTCCTGCACATGTAGGGGAATGAATGCAGCACAGTCCTGCTCCTAACTCTTTTTGTGCCAAGGCCTGCTTTCTCAACCTTGTGCAAGATTTTATCTTTGCTTATCCTGTACAGTGATCTCTTTCATGTCATATACACAAAAGGACTTCTGAAATCCTGGATTAACTTTGGAATAAAGTTTTGATTTCCTTCAAACGTGGGTGGTTTCCATGGCCTGCTCCATTCTCAAAGTGACTGTCCAAATGGCAGTGCAGGACTTCTGGATTCACATTTGTCAGTTCCAGGTCTGATTTCTTTGCTTTACGTAAGAGACGATGTCTTGTAACCTTGTGCCCACTTCCTTGGATAAAGATGAGCAGAGTTATTCCTTTCTCAGAAATCTCTTCTCTTGCCTGTGTGACTGCCTTTCATCAGCCCTACACAGATGTTATGAGGGATGGAGTTTGGACTCATGTTTAGGGCTATTAATGGGGATATGTGTAGGAATAAAGAACACAACCCTGCTAACAAGATTTTTAGGAAGACTTGAACAATGGAAGAGCTCTTGTAAACTTAGTATGTTTGTAACACAGCACTGAATGCAATATTGAATTTAAACCTATGAAAAGACAAACAGCTTGGCTGAAAATTATGATTATTTTCCCGTGACCAGTTTCATTTGCCCCAAATGCAATTTTGAAGCAATCAAAGACAACTATTACTTAGGATCAAATTCAATGAATAGTTTTGGCTATAAGCATTGAAATATTTTGTATTATATCCATGTAGCTATACCTGTATCAAAAACCCCTGCTTTGCACTTCTGAAAGCACTTGAGTTTGAGGCATTTTTAAAGTAGAGATGGACCTTTTTCTGCAGTGACAATCCAAGCTTAAAAACTCAAGTTTATAAATTGATGTCTTTTCTCCTACTGCCTAAAGAAAAAGGACAGAATGTTTTAAAAGAGTGCTTTTCTTAATTTTTTTTAACCTAGGTGATTTTTCTGAAAGGGTTAAAAAAAGAAACAGTTTTTCATCAAGACCAGATCTTCTTAACAGTCCTCCTGTTCACTGTAAAATTTGATTTTTTAATATTGTTGCTGAGCCACTGAACACAGCTCTATTTGAGGTAAAAGCCAGGGAAATTACCGCCTAGAAGTGGGATTTGCTCCCATATTGCCTACCTGCTCTGATTACCACTCTCCAGGGCACTCTAGGGTATTTGACACTCTACCTGACTGGACTTGCTTGAACATTGTAAGAAGAAAAGGTAAGGACTCACTCTGTTGCACAGTCCTCCTTTCCAGTACCTGGGTGTCCACAATGCTAGTCTTTCCCTTTACTGAAAAGGTTTGCAAAAAACCAAAACCCCCAAATCAAAACAAAACAAAACAAAACAAAAAAAACTTTGTGCAGTTTGAATGGATAGCCACAACCCTGTTGTGTGCAGCAATGTTTGTAAACAGCACTTCTCAGTTGTTTCTGAACTCATCTGCCTCTTCTGTGGCAGTGGCAGGCTCAGAAATGACTGCTGATTACAATAGGTGGAAGTCATTGACTACTTCTACGCAAAGTATTCACGGAGAGACTGGGAGGAAAATTGCATTGCAATCTGCCATCCATCCTGGAAACCAGAAGGGAGATGGTGCTGTGCCAGCATGCCCTCTGTACCTGCTGTTTGAGGGTAAAAGGGGAGCTGGACTCTCCCAGGAGTCCATGCTGAGCTTTAGCACCTTTCAGAAATCAGCCCTTGAAGCAAGTGAGGGAACATCCTGAAGGCAGCACAGGTTCCACAGCAGGGCTCAGGGCAGCAGGAGACCATCACCTGGCAGTCAGCGGGGTGAGGTAGCACTAGAGAGAACCACTTGGCACCGGGCAGGTGGACCAGACAGCAGGAGTGCAGCACCATTTGCTCCCTGACTTGGCATTAATGTGACACCTATTGAAATTCTACACACTCTTTAAAGACCTTCTGTGCGGAAAATCGTTACGTTTAGCGTAATCCTTTGCAAGTGAAAAAACAAACTGGAATCTTCCCTGCTGTACTTATTTGTGGACTTCCTAGGAGACTTTTGGAACTGTACAAGTCACTTTGCTTTCTGGAAAGAGGTGCTGAGAGGTAGACAGCTGCTGCAAGTGATGCACTTACTGGAGGGTCTGGTGCACAAAGTGGGGAGGGTTCAGCATTAAGGGCTGTTATTTGACTTGACAGTCAGAGTCGTGTTTTTCCAAGTCCTTTCCCTCTGTGTGTGCACACCCTGAAAAGCACTGTTGCTGCATATGCAGAAGAAAGGTAACACACCATGGATGGAAGCACGCAATGGGGAACATCCCTTAGAAATGCTGGCCCCCAAGACTTGGGCTCTGTTTTAAAGCATCCTAAATATCTGGCATGTTGAGCTCTACCCAAAAGACTAGCTATAGGATTAGCAGTGAAGGAGTAGAAGAAGCCATTTCAGGCTGTGTTTAGAAATGCTTTTTTCTAGACCAACTTAAAAGCTGTTGGCTTCCTCAGTGGCGGTGACATGCAGTCTGTGGAAGGAGGCTCTGTATTAGGAGCACAGTGTTCTCTGGCTTATGATGTATCTGGACTGGTGGGAAGGGATCACTTAAGAGGCCTTATTGTTTTCCTCCCAAGGAGACCTCCACTGCCCATATGTTTTTGAAGAAAATAGTTGCTCTCCTGCCCTAATCCTTTGCCTGCGTTGCCATTTTATGATCACAGTCCTGATCTACAACCCCTGATGGTTCAAATTTGAAACTCTGGCTCAGCAGCTGGAGAATTTAAGCGTTGTTACTGGAGCCCTGCCCCAGAGAGCTGACCCTTGCTGAGGCAGAACTAGGAGCTCTCTCCTGACTTAACGTGAGCTTTGCTGGTTTGCAGCACCACTGCAAAGCGACCCTGCACCTTCTGCCTTGGCACCTCTTTTTGACCTACCTAGAGAGAAGGATAGGGAAGAGAGCAAAATCAGAAAGGAACTGTTCTTTTGTTGGGGGCTGGGGTGCCCTGCTACTTAACTGTAGCTGAGAACAAGCATAGCATCCTCTGTAGTACCAGAGCCAGGAGGCTGCAAGAGAAATGTATAATCTTGTGCCTGGTGTGCTAGGGGGAGGGGAAAATGTCTTTTGAAGTGTAATAACACCTAGGTTTTATAATCCTGCCCAGCTCAGGCTTGACAATTCTTCCGATAGCCCAAATACTATAAATTTAGTTGAAGATAACAGAACAGATGGGCAAAACATATGGTTTGTAGGTAGTGTGTGGTGGTTGATATTTGTGGTACATTAGGGGAATTTATTTTATTCTCTCTCTTTCCTTGTATAACTTTTTTGATACTTTCTTGAGTTCTTTGTGCCTTTAGGTGAGCTTGGGGCTTTGCAAATGTCTTAACTTAGCTTTGTTCAACCAAATTATCTGTTGCTTTGTAAATCTTCTTTAGAGAGTTTATTGCCTGTACATGTTATCTTCAAGCTCCAGTTTGAGCCAGTAGAAGCTGGATCACTTAGAGCCCAATCGCACATTCCATCTGTCCCATTAATATCTGTGGAGATCTTGAATGGACAAGTGATACAGTACTGAGACTTCCCTGAGCTTGGCTGCTTTCCCAGTCTTCTCCACGTGCACTGGACACTGAGAGTTGCAGTGCACGTGGGAGTTTGCCATGGGTGCAGACTGCATGGGCTGCCTGGGAGCAGCCTGAGACCGGCTGGGCAGAGGCCACATTCCCACCCTTGCTGGCCTTTCCTTTCCATGCTGGGACACAGCTCCCCAGGAGCTCTGTCTGCAGGAGCAGACATCTCAAACAGTGTGTGCTGCTGCCAGCAGCACGGACAGCTTCCCTTCTGATTTTGTTTAGAGAAAGCCTGCCTGTCCTGCAGGGGACTGCTGGAAAAACACCAGAATATTAATCCTGATTTACCTGCCAATCTCCTCCTCAGCAAATTTGAATGTTACACCAGAGCTAGATACAATATCGAGCTTTTAATGTGATGTTAGACCTAGGCAAGTCAGATTATGTTCAGAGCACAAATACACAAATGCTTCAAGTGTTTGCTTCTGGAAACCTGAGAAAAGCTGAGTAAGAATGAGTCATGGTTACAGCACAGATTTACATTCAAGCAAAGGAACTTCAGAGAAATGCAGAGGATGCAATACATTTGACCATAACTTTAGGATGGTTGAGAAGAACTATTTGTCTCTTGCAAAGGACATTTGAAAGCTGGTCTTTGTATGTGGCCATGGTTTGAAAGAAAGGTGCATGTTTTTGCCATAGTGAATGAACAGCATAAAGCCCGTCTTCTGATAAAGGGTGAGATCAGGCTTGAACCAAACTCATCTTCAACTGTCAGAATTTTCTGCCCCTAAACCTACCTAAGTGCTGTGAGTTTTGAGACAGAGTACTGACCCAGCCACCAGTATTTACCTTGTGTCTTGAGTGTACTCTCACGATGTAGGGACAGTGTCTCGGATCGGAGTTTCTAAATACGTGTAAGCCTTTTTTTGTTATCCACTGACCCACCTTGGTTCATCACCTGCAGACCTGCCTTCCTGCATGCCCAGAAACTGCAGGTATCTGTACTCCTTCTCACATTCAGTAAAAAAACACTTGCAGTGGTATTCTCAGTGTTTTGCTGACCTAATGTGTTCCATTTCAGTGAATTTATCTGAAAACCATCTGTAGATTTTTGACCTCAGCTTGAGCCAAGGTTCTTCTGTATCATCTCAGACTACTTAAAGCAGCCTGGTGGTGCATGATCTGTCATTAGAGATGCAGAGTCTGTGAACATCCTGATCAAATGAATAAGGTATTTTCTGTTTGCAAACACTGCAAATATGTTGCCCTGTGCCACAGATGATGTGAAGTGCATGGCATCAAGCTTATCCTGATAAGAAAGCCAAATGTGCCATGGGGAACTGGACCCAAGATGAAGCTGAGAGTTTAAATCAATTTAACTGAACCAGGCTTGGGTTGATGTCCATGCTGCTGAGAGCAAGACACTGAATAGCTATGTTTTTATTCAAACTGTGGAAAATTGAGCAGAAGATTACGACTTTAGCTGTCTGGAAAGGTGCACTGCAAATTAATGGAAACTAAGGATATAATCCTGCAACACATTTGGCATTCCTATAATCAGTGTTTGCTTGATGCATAAATCTGATCCAGCCAATGGGATCAGTTCTGGGCTCCCATTGACAAGGATGGGTTTCAGGATTGGCTTGTGGAATTGACTCGCTGGTGTGGATTTGTATTTCAGGAGCAGTGGTCAGGGTCCAGCTGGCAGAAGGTCAGTGTGAGTTGTCACTGAAAGCACAGCTCAAAGACTGAGGGAAATTGTAGGAGAAAGATTATCTTGGCAATGCAATTTGGGCCTTCCAGAATTTTAGGACAATTACAATATGCACATACTGATCAATGAAGATCCTTAACTCTGGCATCTCCCCCTTGAGGCCGGACTTTAAAACTACAAAATTCTGAGAATCAAAAGAAACTTCAGAACCGCATTGAAGACCAAAAGCTGCAGCTCCTTGTGCAGGCTGGTGCCTGTCATGTTAGCTGGGTGCATTATGGCTGCCTGGGTAACCTAGGAAATGAGGGAGTCAAGTTGTGGAGAAGAAGCTTTTCATTAGTATCTGTTGATGCCAGAGTGAGCAGAACTGGGATACAGAACTTGGAAAGGTGAAGGCTAAATAATGGGCCTGATATTAGTGGATGATGAATGTTATGCCATGTTGCTTAGTCCGTCTCTGAAGGTCTATGGAGAGATGCCATGGCTGGGGACAGGATGACTGTGCCTGGGGAGCTCTACAGATCGGTATTGTTCATTTGCTTGACTGGAGAACACTTCTGCTCCAACACACAGTCTTTGTAAAATCATAATGTGTTTACAAAGTGGCTTTTCAAACCTAGAGTACATTCTTAGGAAGAGATTGCTCCATGGGTCAGAAGTTTTATAAGAATTGTTACCGGGTTTTTGATGGTATTTTATGTATATATTCCACCTTAGAAATGTTTCTTTTGGAAGCTTGCAGGAAGCATAACTATTCCCCTGGTCTTTAAGTGAGGTGTTTTTTCAGCTGTAATTGTGTCTTTTATTCTTAAATTTACCCTTATAATTAAAAGGGTATGACAAACTTCTGCATTCCTAAATGCTGACCCATTTAAAGTGATTTGTTGTGTTTGATGTATTTTCTCCACTTTTCTCTTCCCTGAGTTCCTAGTTCCCAGGTAGCCAAAATTATCTGTTTGCTACTAATAGCTTTTCCACCCACTTGCCCCACCTAGTTAGAGGTTCAGCAATGCAGCACTTTAAAATTAGCCAGAACCTGATTTTGCTTTGGCTTACACTGACTGTGTGGCTGTAGCTCCAGCAGGGAGGACGGAATCAGTCTCAATCTATAAACATTATTTCTCTGAAATGTTTGGCAGTGACTTCTTTTAATCTTATTGCAGAAATTTCCTTTGCAGGACCATGCAAAATGTATTTTACATCTGATAGGGCATTTAATGAATTCTTGGTTTACTCAGAGTTTCAATAAACGTGTCTTGCTGAAAACTTTATAAGCAGGCCCTTTGGCAAGGGAACGGGACAGAGCAGAGCTCCAGCCTTTAAAGGCCTGAGGCTGGAATCACTATTGCACCACATCTGGCTGAAGGGGGTGCTTGCCTGCAATGCAGCAAGCAAGGTAGCAAATGCCGTCCTGGTCCTGAAGCGATTTTCATCTGCTTTGCACTGGTATAAATGACTGTACACCGCCTGTGCATACTTTTCTGCGTGCCAGAGAATATTGCAACTGAGAAGAGGGATATTGGCACCAAAGGATACAAAGAGGAAGACGAATTAATGCTTTTTGGCATTGCTGTGGAGAAACAATACAATCATTAGTAACAAAAACTGCAAGGAAAGAGGATTTAGCTATTGGCTTCATAGACAGCTGTGGCTCCCAGAGCCTTTTACTCTGGAGAGTGTTTAGTAGCAAAAGTACCCACAGCTGCAGCTGTCCCTGGTGTCCCCTGTGTGCCTCGACTGAGTTCACTTCTCCCTGAAATCTTTCATGCAGCTGCTGTCTTACAGAGCTGAAGACTTGTAGGCCAGTTTGCTTGTTCGTTTCCTTGGATGTGGTGACTGTGATTAGCTAATAAAAGGGGCTCCATTGTAAGAGAAATGTGAGCTAGTAAATGGAAGGAAAATATTGACTTTCAATTCCATAGCACTTATAATCTGTACAAGACCAAAAATGTCATTTGTTACTAAAGGCTTGTGATATTGCTGTTCTTGGTGTTGTTGCAAAGCAGTCTAATTATGTCTCTGTTTGGACTTACGTATATTGCTTGTACACAGGCATCTCTTCCCTGCCCTTTTAAAACACGAAAAGCCAGGAGAATCTGGTAGCAGTGAGGTCTCGAGGGAGCTCTGTCTCGAGGGAGCCAGCACATGGGGCAGCCTGTGCACCCCACAATGCCATTTGCCAGCAATGCCATTTGCTCCATATTAGCAGGAATCTGTGACTGGCCCAAGGCAATGATGGGCCTTGTTTGCTGTCAGACCTGTCTTGGCTTATTTTGGCCCACAAAGTATTTTCCTCTTCTCATAAATTTATCCCATAGCTTGAATTTAGTCAACAAAAAGGGAAGGGGGAAAGGGCATTCAAGAAAGGGAGGAGAAAGGACAAGCTTATAGGGGTGTGGAGAAAACAGTGTTGATGGCTGGCACTCAGGGTAAATGGAAATGAGGTGAATAAAGCAAATAATACAAGCACTCAGGGTAAATGGAAATGAGGTGAACAAAGTAAATGATGCAAGTAGGTTTTCATGTGGCTGATGCAGAAGTTAGGGCATTTAATTTAACATTTGGAGAAGGATCCCAGGTCTGGCTGAGGCGCAGGGTAAACTCACTGAGGCCATCTTTGTGTTCTCATTGTATTAGCACAGGGAACCATAGTTCTCCTGCTGTTAGAGGATTTCTGTATAAAAGTGAATCTAAACTGGGTGTTTCTGTCCACACTGAGTAAAATGAAGGCATAATAAATTAGTCAATAAAATCTGTCTTTGTCAGGAAGCAAAACAGCCCCTTTGTGTATGTACATGCCAACGCCCAGAGCACCCTCGTAAAACAGAAGCGGCAGCTCTTCTCCCAGTCCCTTCCTGGTGTGAATGTGACAGTGGGTAAAATCTGCACCAGGCCTTTCTGCTCCTGCAGAGCACCAGGACAGTTAAAACAAAGAGCCAAATACTCTTGAAAATGAAGAGGCAGCAGGAGCTTGGCATCTGTTTTGAGAAAGGAGGAAGTATGAGTAAATATTTGAGGGGAACAACCGTTTTAGTCTTTACAGGGGCCTAGTCTATTGGGTTTTACTGAGGCCAGAAGGATGAAGCCCTGTGTTTGTTATTAGGACTAGGTACACACAGTTCTGTGGATTTTGTACTTTTATGGCTGCTCTGTGATAATTTAAGAGAAGAAAATAATCCTTTATGGTCCTTGATTATCAGGTTACAGTTTATTAGAGATATAAATGCCAGCAATTTAAATTACTCTGTATTAGATTGTCCTTGAAAAAACAGAATTTTTAACTAAAAGGACAGTGCAATGAACTTTTTATGAAACAATAATGCTGTTTTAGATGGAACAGGTACTGTACGTTTTTAGGTTTTAAGTCATTGAGTACTTTTAAGCAAAGTATCTGTGCATTGTTTATCTTCCTCCTTTATGAACAAAAATATTTTATGGCTAGCTATTATGAACTCCACAATCTGTATGCAGAGATTATAATGGACTAGATACAGGGCGCTATCAATAATCTTAGTTAAGGTTTCAGTTCTACTAGCTTACTACACTGATAGCATTCACTGTGGATTGAATGACAGTCAAAAGCATACCACAAGAATAACTGGACAACATTTACCTGTATGAAGAATTATTCTACAGGGCCGTATATCACACCGATTTCTGAAAGTATTGCTGCTCTTTATATTGCAGTTTGCTGCTGCCATTTTACTGTGCAAATGATTGTAAAGCTGGAGGGTTACAGAAGGACGCTTGTGTGAAGATGTATTGAGTGCTGGCTGCAGTGGCTTGTCTGTACTTGATTGTCTTCCAGTTCTCTGGGGTTGTGCTCCACCTGTGCCAAAGAGTGTGTCGTCTAGTGGTTCCCATCCTTTCTGGAGCCAAGCCTCATGTTCGAACCCTGGCAGTGTCCCATGCTTCCTTGGATCGGGCTCCAACTGGATCACGGCTTGGAGTCCTAGTTTGCTGCTTGCGCATGTATGTGTGCACCTGCTTTTTGATGTGAAGTGTTAGCAAGTACAGTTTGGTGTGTTAATGCAAAATCTGTCAGAGCAGGTTGCCCACCTGAAGACAGTTTCTTAAATGTATGGCAACCACATTTCTGCTGTGATTTCTGGAAACCCTGTTGCAGTTTAAAAGGGAGAAATAGTACTGTTTCCAGCTCTTTAGACTCATAACTGGACTGCTTTTTGAACCAGCTCTTTCCCTTTAGACTGGTAATTGGACTGGTTTGTGAACTGCACCCTTTTTACTCTGACTCCATTCATGAATGTATGGGGTGCACATTAGAATAGTCTGGGGCTTCTGTGCTCTTACTACTGTCCTCGGAGCTGTTCTGGTCAAAATCTCTGTCCCTCAGATCCCTGAGCTTGGAGAAAGGTTTATCTTGTCAGCAGCTGCAGCATGAGGTGTAAGATGAAGGCCTGCCTCTGGAAAGAAAAACTAAACTGTGGTTTCTGGATAGTGCTGAGGGGGAAGCTGTGATGTGTAGCTGCGCTTCTAGCAGAATATTGCAAGTCTAAGGTTCTGGTTTTACTCTAGTGTCCAAAGGAGTGTAGAAGATACTGCCATGCGAATCATGAATATCTGGATTTCCTTCACACTTGCTTTATTAGCATTGTTTTTCTTTGCCAAATTCTAGCTTGAGTTGAAATCATGCTGCAGAAAGGCAAATTATCTTGTGTTTGCTTTAGCCCAAAAGAGTACACAAAGCACTGGAGCTCTCCAAACCCACATCAAAGGTGAACTTACCCTCCGTTGCTCCCAACACATCTATGAAAAAGCGTAAGTATTTGCCACCGCATGGAGAGATACTTAACTTCCTGCTAATGTAGCAAATTAATTTTTCCCTTCTTGCTTAGAAAAGACACTTGAAAATTAAACCTGTGTGGCCTGGGCAAAATGCAGAACAAACCTGGGTGGCTAAAAGCTTCACGGAGAATATCAGAGCTAAAGGATGTAAGAGAGACAATAAATGTTCTGAAGTTACTAGTTGGTGGCACTGTGTTGAAATCCGTAATGAAATAGGATCAGCTCCACAGGGAACTTGCTGTGCTGCTGCATATTGTACCTGTGTAGGAACTAACTGTGGAGGCCTCCTAAGTACTGCACAAAGCAGGAATTTGTTTTGCCTGAAATCTGTCCCACTCAGTTACTGTCGGGCTGAGAACTGGACTTTGCTCAGATTGTACAGCTAGCCGCAGGGTCCTGTAAATTACTTTGATCTATGTGGATCACTGAGGATCTCTTAACTGGTGAGCTGGGCTCCTCAGCCTGTTCCTTGAGATGGGAAATCATGTGTTACTGACAGGGATCTTGCTGCTCCTTCTGATAGCAGCAGCCTATTTCACACTCATAATCATAGCTCCTGGTGCTTCCCTAAAAAGTGGCTTTTCGACAGGGTCACTACAATTAACTATGCACTGTAAATGTCATAGGTGAAGCCAAATCATCTATTTAAATTAAAAATCTATATCATTACTTTAAAAAATATATTTTCTTTCTAAAATTATCACCCCAGTAAAAGTCTATGGCATTTCTGCAAATGATGACCAGCTGGGGTTAATAGCCATTCATTGTACCAGAGGTTATCATTTCTCAGCAGGGTTTTTTGTTTTTTTGTTTTTTTGGTTTTTTTTTTCTCTAGGAAATTTCCTATCTTTAGTTCTGTATTGCCTAAATGATACTACTCCTCAAATGTCAGATGGCATACAGGGATGCTCCTCTGGCTTACTCAGTTTTGTCTGCAAGCAGGGTGGGAAGCTTTCTGTCAGTTTTGTTTCTCACGGAAACTACAATTTTCACAACATATATTGGCCTCTGCCTGGGAAATGTTGACTTCAGGGGGTTTTGGTTTAAAGGTTGTTGGCGTTTTTTGTTTACTTTTAGTTAGCTTAAAGCTTAGAGCCAAAAGCTTATAGCTGTTTTCTGTGTGGGAAATACCAGTTATTTTGAAGGTTCCCTACCTCACGTTTTTTGCAACAGGAAAATACTATATTGTAAAAATGGATGGGGAAAAAGGAGATTAGCAAACCCCAATGTCTTCTGCAGAGAAATAGTCAATTTTTCTGTAGCTGAAATGTGTATTCCCTATGGTTGGGCTATTTTTTTCTGGTGGAACTGAAATGTTTTCCTTTGGGGGAGTGTGAAGTTTTCTTCGGTCCAAGTGATCTCTTGGTGCCCTGAGACTTCAGGTCTTCAGTCCATGTATCCAAGGCCACTGCTAACTTAACCCTGGGGTTGTCCAGCCCTCACAAACAGCTTCCACCACCAGCAGCCTTCCTCCACTGGTGATGTGCTACAGGGTTTTGTGGGAAACTCAGGTGAGCCAAGCAGGCAAATGAGTTCTTTGGCGCCTGAAGCAGCTCATAGCTTGAACTGTTTTAGCTGTTTTGTAATGAAACATTTTTGCTTTTCTGAATAGAGTAATTTAGATGCCAATTATTCCACAGGTGTTTTCTGTAGGCCAACTTGCAAAAAAAAAAAAAAAAGTGATTTCTGTATGCCAATTTAGCAAAATAAATTATGAATACTGTCATTTTGCTTAGAATTAAGACTGTGCTTTTTAGGTAAGGGAAGAGCCCAGGTTTACACGATGGAATATTTGTGGTTTAGCTTCCTGGTTCCACTGTTGAGGATTTACAGTACTGTAAATCTAGACTAACATATAAATCCACAGTAATGTAACTATATTTATTTCCCTCCATGGAGCTGTCCAGGTTTATACCAGTGAGAATAGGAACAGTATTTGGCCCTTTAATATCTATCTCCAGATAATAAAAGTCATATGAGGGTTTCACTAAATATTTGGCAAACCTACTAAAACAAGCCCAACAAACTATGCAGGACGTAGATTAATTTCCTCCACCAAGCATCTGGGTTCAGCATTATAATTAGCAGCAGATCTAGTGATATGCCAAACAAAGATGTTTATGTCAAATAGTTATTTCTGAGAAGGAGAAAAAAAAAAGGGAGAGAGAAAGGGGAGCTTAAATTAATTGAACATCATTAAATGAGTCCACATTGCTAGCCTGAGTGATAAGCAGTTACTGCCAGAGGTGTTTACAGATGGCAGCTAGCAAAATTTTCAGTTACATTATTCAGTTCATGACTGTATAGGCATTGCAGGGGCATGGGGGACTTTAATCTGTCTTCACTTTCTTACCTCTCCTAATGGCTGCTTTTCCCACTTGAAATTGCTTTTGATCTCTTGACATGTGAATCACACTTGTTCACTTGGATTCACTTAGACTTTAAATCAGCTCTGCATGCTAAGTGCACCTCACGTGGGTGACAGGCAATGCTTAGAAAAGTTGGCATGGAAGCTTCCTCAAAATGTAGCTAAAGCAGGCATATCCACAGCCCAGTGAAGTTTCTGCATCTCCTGAACTCCCACATCAAGGCTGCACATAAGAAGAGAACAAAGTTCCTGTTGATATTTTGGAACCTGTAAGTCCCAGTTGCTGCCTGAAACCTGGGGAGAGGAAAAAGAGTGACTTATTCAGACCTTTGAAGAAGTTTGAATTGAGCTCTGCTTCTAGAAAGAGTTACAGGTCTTTGTGTGGACTTGATAAAGGAAACTCTGAACTTCTTGAGATTAGGCAGTCACTCTACAAAAAAAGCAGAAGTGCAAAGAGTTAATGTAACGTGGAGGAATTCTACGAATTTCTGGAATGACTGAATGAAATGGCTGTCCAAAATGATCAAGAGTAGTCCAAAGACAGATTTGGCAACTCTTCTAGACGGTTTTACCACAAAATGACCTTGGGTTTATAGCTGTGTCATGATAATGTTTGAGCCTTCAGTTTGTGTGGGAGAGGGCTGTATTCCGCCAGTGGCAAAGGATGCTTTCACTCATTTATAACCTAGAGATATTAGACATCATAAAAAGTTCAGTATACCAGTGTGATGATAATATATCTGTTGTCTGCACTGCAAACTTCCCAGCTAGCATTCTGGGATTATTTGTCAGGCAGTAATTAGAATGAAGCATTTTAAATCTTCTGAAATGATGCCAGGAAGAGAATTGCTTTCTGTTTTGAACAGTGTTAGTAGTGCAGCTGGAGATGCTGCCTAATGAAAATACTTTTAAACATGTCTTAGTCTGTGTTTGGTCACAACTTGCCCAAGGAACACGGGCAATCTCTTATGTTCACCTTGCTGGGTTGAAGAAGAGTTATTTAAAAGGTGGTCAGTGCTGGTTACACATAGGGAAAAGTCTAGATTTTAATGACACTGAATTGTACTGCAAGGAGATCAAAACGGTACCAAAGAAACAAACACTCAAAATATTCAGAGCGATTTGTAATTTTGCCTCATCATCAGGGTGCAATACATTCCCCTGCAGCCAGTGTGACCTCCAAAGACACCCAGTTCTGGATCCTAATTTAGTGAACAGCCATGCTGATCAGGATGTTTGTCATCAGGATTTTAGTGCGGCATATTTAAAAAAGGAGATCTGTTCTTTTATATCTATGATTTCTAAGTATCAATGCAGAGATACGACCGGAAAATTGATTGTCTTGTCTGGATTCAAACTCTGGCAGAATAGGGATGAAAATTTAGTATTAAATTTTGAAGTAAAGCTTGAAAAGGTAGATTTCATAATATTGTTTGCTTAACTTTTCATAAGGAGCTCTAGTAATTTGTGATCAATACTGTTATTTCTACAATGAAAGAAATGTTTATTTCATTTGTTTATGACCTACACCTGGGAATAAAGGCTCTGGGTCAGATCATACTTCTGTGATTGCGGTATTAAGTTACACTGAAGTCTGACTCTAGCTATGTTATCTCCTGCTCAGGCTTCATAGTAATAGTAGTGTATTAATCCTGGGATTTAGAGAAAGTTGATGAATGAACAGATGCCTACATATCCTCTTTTCTGCCCAAATCAGTAACAAAAGCTCTTGGCAAAGTAGAATAGAAATAAATTTGTCAATTTAAAGTACTCAGATGTTATCTTTTGGTCACTCTAGCATTTCTCAGAGAGAAAGTCAAGTTTATGTGTGGCTGTGTTTTCCACTAGCCTAATCTTGAGATTTCTGCCTTTCCAATAACCTGTTTTTGGAAACATTGTAAAGGTTTATCACACATTCTTTGTACTGAATGCCAGGTCCTCAGCTAATGTAAACTAGCACAGCAAAGCCAACTTATGCTGATTTACTGCAACCCTGGGTAAGTCTGAAGGAGATTAAAAGGAAGTCATTATCCTAAAGAGTAGAACCAAAATATGCATGTTGGAAATGGTTTCAATTCTCAGCCCAGTTTTGTTGTTCTCCTCCAGAGTCCGTGTGCATGGGTGCCTACAAAGGTGAGGATCCATGTGCTGCACTGTGAAACTTGCTGTCTCTAGGAAATATTTGCAGGATAAATCCATCTGCAGTCACTTTTTGCTTCTTTATCTGGAGTTGGCACACTGTTTGGATTCTTAAATATGGCTCCTGCCCCAACACTGAAATCTTTCTTGGGGGTGCACTTCCTGCTTTCACTTTGGTTTACATGATCTCTATGATGTCTAAAATTGCTTCCGTGCTTTTCCACTTCTTTCCAACCAGTTCTACAGAAATTCTGCTGAAATTGCAGTGAGGATGCCCACAAGTTTTTTGCTCTCACACTGTGGGAAAGAATCAACAGGCACTGCTAGGGCCAAGGCTGTTGCTGGCTGTTGATGTATGAAGATCCTTTGTCACTGCCTGTTCCTGCACTGATGGGTTTTCACGCTCCCATCTGGGCAGCGCACTCAACCTTGCAGCTGCTGAGCCTCAGAGGCCAGTGCTACCTGCTGGGGGTGAGGTGTGGCAGTTCAGAGGTGTCTCCTCAGGAGCCTGACCAGCAACAGCATTGCTGGAAGATCAGGATGGCGTGCTCATCCCTCTGCTCAGAGAGAGACCCTGTCTCTCTGTGTGTTTGAAAGATAAAGGGGAGGGGTGGCTCCTCTTTGTCTCTCTTCTACAGGGCAAGGTGAGTCCCAGTTTGGTAGCTGGCATGCAGCTTCATTCCTTCTGCTTTCTTTTCTTTCTTCTCATTTTCTCTCTGTAGTGCAAAAATAGTATCAGTAACACATTTATATCCTGCAGGAAAGGTAACATGTGGACAATGTTGCAAAACTCCAGGTGGGAGCTGTGGCTGTCGTACAGAAATGACATATGTACAAGTTACCAAATATACACAGAAGCTTTGAAGGAGAAAGGTGTGATTTCAGAGAATATTATTTCATGATTCCTGAGAAAAATGGGAAACTAGGTTCCTTGCCCCTCATGGGAGTTTTCATGGCACTGGATTACTTACAGTTAGCTCTAAAAGTCCTTATGTGAGGTGAAGGACACCTTGCCTATGTCTGTCTTCCCTTAGTAGATATGGATATTGCTCTGTGTCTAGGTACAAGTGAAGATTAAGATTAGGTTTAGTGGTAGCACAGGAGAAAGGCAAGACTGTCGTGACAGAGCTTTCTGTGCTCCCAGTCCTTGGGATAGCTGAGTCTGTTCCTGCCCTGCAGAAGTGCTGCTTCTGATCCAAGAGCCACCATCTCCTGCCTGTGTGGCTCAGCCCTGCTGGCTGCTGAGCCTCCTAGTCCCTGGGAACTCTTGCCTCCAACATGTGGTGGAAGAGGGGCATGGAATGACCAAGGCTGGAGTGACAGGATACATCACTCTAGCACACCATGCCTCTCACAGAGCTGTGTGATCCCTTTTCGTTGGAGAGCTTCTTTGCAGGCAGGGACAGCTGCATGAGATGACAAGGAGCTTGGCTTCCCAGTGCCACCTCCCTGCAGAGCTCCTGTGACAGCCAAGAGCCTGCAAATCCTCCCCACAAGGAGCCTTGTCTCCTTGTCTACAGCTCTGAGCATATGCCTTGGCAGTGCCTTAGTTTGGGTACAAAGCCAAAGTTGTGTTTGGGTCAGGACAGGACAGCTCATACCTCAGTTTGTTGACAAGTTACCTGTGCAGAATTATACATGGGAGAATAGGCTGCTCAGCAGATTGCTCTGAACACCGCTCCTTTGCTCTTAGGACTTTCATGCCTGACCTAAAGTCCCTAAGAAATGTCATCTCCTTTCCTGGTTCCTGACAAGCCATGACTACGGGGCTGGGCAGACCTGTGTATGCCCAGCCCTGCGTATCTGATGATTGACATTTTAGAATTTTGAAGCTGGACTGATGAGAAACTACTTTTGTGAAAAGCTTTTTTATTTTTTGTGGAAAACTTTTAATGAAAGTGTTTTATATGGATAGAAAATCTTTAGTATTTTTAAAAACTCACAGCCAAAATATTTAATCCTAAACTAGAAATATTCCTGTTGAAGCCAGTGCCTGTCTTCTTTATGGGAATTGTAGCTACATTCCCATTCTTTTATGTGCATAGGTCTTCGTAATCGTCCTGTACCTTCTCTGATGAACTGCAGCCAGGGACTCTAGCAGTGATAAAAACCTCTTTTTCACAGGCAGTGCTCTATGATGAAGCATGAAATATGGGCAGCTAACCCACAGAGGAGGTGGGATATCCTCCAAACCCCAGTGCTGATATGGTACTGCTGCTCTGGTATGAATGAAAAAAAAAAAAAAATCTCTTATTTTTTTCTTTCTTGCCCACCCTCCACCAATCTGGAAAAAATCCATTTCAAGAAAAATCAAATTTTACTCCAGAAGAGAAGAAAGCACTTGATAAGGAGGAAACATAATAATTATACAGAGCCTGTTATACGAGATTGTCCATCTGTTGGCTCTTGTTCTGTCAATGGCTCCCTGGTAGTGTCCATCACTTGCCTGTCATTCAACAGAGTAACCTCCACTTTCATAAGACGTGGCAGTGAATTTCAGGCTCACAGCAGGAGCTGGTGTGTCTTCACTTCAGCGGGAACAGGGCCCAGCCCTGAACTCGTCCCACTCAGCCAGATACTCTCCAAAAGTTGTGATCTTTTCAGCACAGATTTTGGCTTCTTTCAGCTCATTCTGCATATACACATTGGAGCATAAGCTAGCTCCTTAAATAAAAATCAAAGCAAAGCACTTGACTTCAGAAGAATAAGAGACCCAAAAGGAAAAAAAAGGAAAAAAAGAGAAAGAAGGGAAAAAAGGCCGCTTAGGTAGTGGGCTGAACAGATGCCGTAGGTTGTTATAGCAACTTGAGTTCTAAAAACAGGAGAGAATACCCACATGCTGCCACATCAACTGAAGAACCCACACTCCAGATTTCAAAATTCAGGCACTGAGGAAACACCTATTTCCTATTATTAAAAGAAAACAAAACAAAAAACCCAAGCAAACCCCCCTCCAAAACCCAAACCAACAAGAAATCAACCAAACCAGCCAACTAAAAAACAATGCGTAAAGAATCCTCAGAAAAATCCACATACAGTATCCTATGAAAGAGAAGAGCTCTTTTAGATGCTTTGGAAAGGCTTATGGTATCATTTGTTATGATATTTAAAGCAGTGTGTGTGCATGCCTGTGTGCCTGCATGTGATGTGGATTTCGGCTCTCAAAGAGAACTTGAAAGCCTTCCAGCAAAAACGTAAGCACTCTGACAAAGATTTTTGTGGAGGGAATAACTGTCAGCAGCAGATACTAAGGTGACAGTGAGCAGTTGTAACATCAAACCTAAAACACTTACCAGTTTTGTGTACTTGTATGAGAAATAATGACTCCTCAGACAGTGCCTGTCTGTCAGTGCAGGGAAAAAGCACTGATTAGCAGTAAATCTAGGAGATAAAGCTTCAGGCAGGTGTAATGGAAAGTTTTCGGGGTAAAATATCGAGCTATATGTGAAAATATGTAAATCAGACTCCATGTTACTATGGTCTAGAGAAGCAAATAGGTGTCTTTTGACTCAGCTGAGTGCTGGATCAGACCTCATGCTTGCACATGAAATGTTGCTTGGTTTGGGATCTTTATCTGTTCCAATTTTATCTGAGTAATTTGTGTGGGAATATAACAGCCTGAGATGCTCCTCTGGAAAAGGCAGGGAACTTGAAATGCCACATTTGGTTATTATTTCATAATTTTATGTTACGGGGTTTTTAGTGTCAGACTATTTGTGCTAAAACTCATCTGTGAATTCATGCCTTGGGTAACCCATCCTCCAGCTGACTTCACACAGTAAAAGCAACTCACAGCATCGTGCTGAGATCAAAGCCAGGGCTTGAACAAAGCAGGCTGCTGGGAAGAGGGCAAAGAGAGCAAAGACTGTCTTTGACACTCAGAGACCATCATCCGAACAGGTAGGAACTTTTCCAACAGAAAGGCAATAGAAATAGATACTTCTGTCCATTTATGGACAGAGCCATAAGCGTCTACTCTCTGGAGACAGCAGCAGCTCTACTCCAGGCTGGCTGGTGGCCCAAGAGTAGCATCCCTGGGGCACTTGTGTGTGTGCTCTTGCCCCCCAGCTGGTGTGGGGCAGAGCCTGAGAGCCTGAGGAGCAGATCTCAGCACCTGCCCCAATGCTGCCTTCTCTCTCTTGCGGGCATGAGGCTGCGCAGGAGGGTTTTAAGGGCAGATTAGTCAAGGCAAAAGGCATGAGTTGCTCAGGTATGGCAGCACGGAATCTCTTATGTGTGTGCTGGCACAAATCTGCGAAAGGGTGAATCCTTGTTTGCCTGCAAAAGGAGTCAGTGACTCTTATACCAGGCCCAAAAGTCACTCCTGAAGGTCTTTTGAATTTTTCTCTCCTATCTTACTCTTTTCTAGAGGTGTAATATTCAGTAGAAGCTAGCTCAGGCCAGCTGTTTTTTGTACTCATCTTTCAAAAGTTTTGTATCCGGTCAGAATTTTTCTTCTTTTTCCCTTTAACTCAAATACGCCTGAAAGATATTGCCCAAACATACCTCCAGTAGTAATAATATTTAATGACACATCTTCAGACAGAAAGGAATATGGAAGCTATTAAACCCAGAGGCAAATATTTTCTGAGTTATGGGTGTCAGAAAACTGAGTTATAGGTAGAATGTGAATGGTTTTGCAATCTTCATAGCAGGTGTTAAAACCATTATGCTAAAATAATTATTTATTTGTCTTAAAAGTGTAACCTCAGATTTTTAAGGCTATTCAGGAAGAAGTATAGAAGAATATATTTTCATCTGTGAATAAATTAAGCAGGAGTTTCTGGAGACAGGGTGTGAAGGAGAGTTAGTAGAGTTAGTAAAGGGAGGAGATCTGGTTTTAAAAATTATGATTAAATTAAAACAGCAAAAGAAAAATCAAATTATATGTTACATTTGTTTGTTTGTTTGTTTGTTGGTAGATGTCCAACCACCAGTGGAGAGCAGTCCAGAATACAAGCTCCAGCACAGATAAAGGACTGGTATGTTGTGGAACAGCTGTCAGATTTAAATCTGCTAGATTTGAGACTAAATAGCCTTTAAGAAAGATTTCTCCCAGCAAACTGGCACTGATGCTGTGTTAGACATGGTGCAGTTACTGTGTGAGAGAACTCACAGCTTCTGCAAAGTCCGTAAGTGAAAACTAGCATGTAGTGCTTGTTCTTGTATTCCATAATGGATTTGTCAGAGAAGTTTTCCTTAATGGTCTGTCACACCGGATGTGAAACACAGGGTGGCTTTCCTCTCTGCTGAATTCAACATCAGGTATTCAAACAGGAATAAAAGAAACACAGGCTCATGGTTACACAAACCCAGAACAGAACAAGAAGGTGTCAGCAGCCACAGGTGTACATCAAGGAGCAAGGACAGCTGCTGGGCAACTGAGCTGTGCCCTCCCAGGTGTGCTGGTTGGGGCTCAGCAGAACACCCTTTTTGGGGTCCCAGGGTCCCAGGGTCTCAGGCAGGAACATGACCCTCTGCCCTTGGCCTGGACTGTGCTGCAGTGGAAGATGCTGCAGGTGCCTGAACAGCAGCTCTGCTGCCTGTGGCACAGGAGCCCCTAAAGCCAGGTGTAAATGCCCTGGCAGAGGAGATCTAAGCAGTGCCAGGTGGGGAACTGGAAATTCCTGTCTCAAATAATCTTCTGAAGTGGACCTTACAGAGACCAATTAAAGTTTCATTCTGGAAAAGACAAAGCAGGCTAAAGAGCATTTATGTAAAGGCAAATTTCTCTTCTGCTGGATGAAACCTCAACATTTTTTGATGAACCACCCATAATTTCCCTCTGAAGATTTCTGTTAGTCTTATTAGGGCTGAGGAATAATGTGGGAAGGACAATCTATGTTTAGAAACCGAAGAGGTTCATACTCCTATTTCACCCCTAGTGGAGGCAAGAAGATTTAATTGCTGAGTTTCAACTAGCGAGTGGGATGTAGTCATCATTCTTGTGTTGGGTGATGGAGTGGGGAAGGAATAAAGGACCAGATTTTGTCCTTGAGCTTACTGAAAACCCTTATGAGCCTTCTTTGAAAATAATTCCTGGCACAATCAGCTTTAAACCTAAGTTTGACTTTTTTTTTTTTTCCCCTCTCCCTATACCAAACATGATTAGAACATAGTATGGATTAATTGCTCTGCCAAATGTCATTCCTATAAATCAAATCTGTTTTCTGACATATGAGTGAGTGTCTGAATACTCCAAAGCCATTAAAAATATCTGCATAATTTTAAAACCTGCTAAATGTTGTTGTTTTCTCTCTCTCTCTCTCTCTTTTCATTCTTGGTACAGTATGGTATTTTACTCTGATGATGAGAAGTTGAATGGCAAGTTTCAGTCAAATGCTTTTTTTTTTTTCTTGCGATCCAATCCTAAAATCTTGACAATGGCACTTACAGTGGAAATGCCACCAACTGTAAATTTACACACGGACAAAACTTGGCATCCCTAGTCAGCTCTTCTTCAAGCATAACTTATGGGATCCCTGCCCATATTCTCTCTGCAGGAACTGGTGTTATCCCACTACTGAAGTATTCATGTGTTAGCACCCCAGGTGTAGAACAGTGTGCGGGACCAAGTCTCCAGCACTCATCCTTCTCGTAGTAGAAGCAAAAAAAAAACCTATTTCAAGAGGCCATTAGGTCTGTTAAGATTAATGTGAAGGGCCCGAAAGAATAATCATTTTCCACTTCAATGTGGCATCACTGAAAGTAGTAGGAGCAATTAAAGCAGTGCAAGAGAGTGTGATCCAGCAATGGGTGGTGAATCAAACCAGTTTCGTTTTGGATCATCATTGGTCTTGGCCAAGAGGTTTCACCTTTCTTTTCTGTTCTCATATCTGGACTTGTTTAATTTGTATATTTGGACTGTGAACTGTGTAGCTGCACCTGGTTCTGTACTACGTAAGAAACACATGTATACAGTTTCTGGGGTAATAAGAACAGGGCTGTTTCTACGGAATACATATAAGGGCATGCACTGATTTTTGAGAGCTTCTGGTGAAAAATGCATGTGTGAGTGCAAAAGTACAAAGTGAGGGCACTATTACTCATTTCCATATGGGTGATTTAAAACATTTGGGTGTGGGCTTATGCAGTTGCTAAACCAGAGTTCATGTTATGGGTAGATGGAACAAGCAGAGGATGCAATAACTCATACGAAATCTGGCTGTTGCTTGGTGAACTGCACAGGGTTAGGTATCTCCTTCCACCTCTGAGGTGCTCCCAGGATGCTGGGGAGGATGTGCTGGGGGCTGTCACCCTGACATTTCACTGAAAGCTAGGTAGAGGCCAGAAAATAGGCTGCTAGATATTCTTAAGTACAAAATACATTCACTGCCTAAATTTGAGTTCAAGAGAGGTAGTGATTTGCCTGGAAATGACAATGCAAATCACATTTAAAATTGGTCCTGCTGAATCATTTTTCCTCCCAGCCTGTCCTGCGGAGAAGCTGTGGGACACAGCTTAGCCTGAAGCCTTCAGTAGCACAATCCAACCCCACCTGAGTGGAAGTCAAAAGGCCAAAAGCCTCTTTGTGCTTCCTTCATTTGCCCTGCCTGCACAGCCAGAACAAGGCAATAGAAGTTTTGAGAAAGGCTTTATTAGCCTCAACTGTCAGAACCACTTGCATTTGTAACTCAGCAGTGTGTTTTCCTCATTGTCATGCCTTGTTTTATAAAGCATATTCTTCCCACATCTTCTCAATTCAAATTCCTGGCAATAGCCTGGGAAACCAAAGCAGGTAAAAAAACATTTTAAGCAAAATTCCTCTTTTTGTTGAAGTTGTCAAGAAAAAAATTGGTATTTTCATTAGCTTTTTGTCTCTAACTTACTTCCAACATCTGGAATCCTTACAGAAGGTATGTTTCAACCTGAAGCAAAAGCAAATGTTTTCCTCACTCCCCACTGCATAACCAGCACTGGAGTGATATATGTTAGCAGGGGGAAGGAAGGGAAAAAAAAAGAAAAAAAAAAGAAAAAAAAGAAGCTTGATAAGAAAGCAATTGTACTAAGTTGCATGGCTAGAAATTGCATGTTCCAGACAACTCAGGGCAAATGAAGGTCAAGTATAGAAATGCCTACAATCTTCTAATTATCTGATGGCGACAATGCAAACAAGCTATCAGTGGCTTCAAAATTCTAAAAATTTTCACAAGAAAAAGAAATATTTTTGAGCTGGAAAGGTTTTTCTTAAACTTAGTTTGATGAAAACATTTCACCTCCTCTACATGAAATGAACCATATCCCCACAGCTGGGTTTTGCCACACCAAGATATGCAGAATCCTCTACTGCTCATCCTGTAACACCTGTGAGCTTCTAAATTAACTGCTAATGGGCTGACTGGAGCCTGATGGGAGTTAGGCAGGGGAAAAACACCTGTTTGGAGCACAGCAGAGCAGTTCACGTTTTTCTTTCTGAGGTAAGACCTTTTGCCTTAGTCTGGAAATGTCTTCTATTTTGGTTTGTGTATTTTTGTTTATTTATTGTATATTTTGGATGCCAGTAGTTGCTCTTTGAGAAAAAGAGGAGAAGTAGTGGGTTTTTTGTGCTCTGGATGAGGTAGAAGAACCTGGAAGGCTGCACTATAGGATAACAGCTTTACACATGTGTAGTGTGAAAAGGAGTCATTTGGCAGAAATGCAGAGGTGGTGATTTGTACATAGAAGTGGTTCACGTAGTAGGAGGTTGATTCTTGTGTAGAGTAGATGCAGTTTGGGGTTTGTGCTGCCTTCTTACAGCAATTATTCTGGGTGTCTGCAGTAGAGGTGGAATTATGCATGAACCAGAGAAGCTGTGTATGAGATGTCTCATTTGATCCCTGTGAGGGTCAGATCTGCTTCTTCTGTCGTGGTGCTCCAGGCAAGTGAGGCAGAAAAAAGCTTTTGTGTGCTGGGTAAAGCAGGTGTAGGTGTTATTCTGTTTATTTTCAAGCTATTTGCATTGGACAGATGCTCTGCTGGGGTGGGGAAACCCTTTTGAGGCTCACCAGGAGAACATAAGTTCAG